>JACN01033413.1:0-16655 GCA_000787155.1 Scartelaos histophorus | reverse complement strand
GAGCCCCTTCAACATGGGTCACACACAAACACAACCAATACTACTAGTATTTCTTTGTTGAAGTACAACCTGTGGAAAGTCAATATGGAATAAGCCAGTTGTAGCCAGTAAAATTATTTAGTAAAATATAACAAGAAGTACTCTTGCTGAAATATTGAGAAGTCTATGATAATGATACTGTAAACACAAATTTAATATCAGAATAGGTATATTTTCACAAACACTGGAGCGCCTTCAGCATGGCCCATACACACTCACACATGATGAGCACCTTCTACATGTGCCTGTACACATTAACACATGAGCATCTATAATGAGGCCTCACAAGGTTAAATTACCAGTGACATTCTACATAAATAAGCACTTTCCTTTTTCAGAGGCAGGCAAACACAACGGTGATTCATCCTGTTAGTCAAGCCGTTCACACTTCCTCTTTCAAACACCAAGGGCCAATCAGGTGCTTTTTCCACCGAGCACCATAAAAGATTAAGATTTGCATATAATAATGATGCCTGCATGCATTTAATATAAGTATTGTGCAGACTATATTTGATTAATTAGACATGATTAAATCAATCCACTATGATCATGTTTTTTGTACATTAACGGTGCATTGTAAGGGTCTATCATCTGCTTGTTCTGCAGTTTATTCCATTACAGGTGGTTTTATAACTCAAAAATACCTACAAACAGGCATTCTGGCTGTGAGCAGGATCGCCTCCACAAAGATCTGACCTGTAACTTGGTCTGGTTTGGTCTCCATGAAGATAGAACAGTTTAATGCCGCACTGTGAAACATTCCATACAAAGACATAACATTTCCAGAAAAGTTACATAATGCATCATACCGTCTCAAATTAATTCCATGTCAATATTTTTTTTTATTTCTGATGAAGACAAATGGCCCAAACACACAAATGCAGGGCTGCTGAAACTATTGTTTATTTAATCACAAATCTATTTAGGGGCTCCACTGTTTAACTGTCACAAAGAAGAAACTGGTATAGGTTTATCGATATGCTGACCCTCCATTAGCACACACAGATCCATACTCGCACATGTATGAAGACCTTGGGCTCAAGTCAATTCAAAACAACTATTTTCCAGAAGAACCAGGAGATATTAATTTCAACTAGACATGCCAAGGGTTGGTTAACTAGCAATACTGAGCTCATAAGAGCGCTGGTGGTGCCGGGCCTGAATCAATATTGCTGAGTCAATAGAGGACTAGTGATTTCCAGCAGCCAGCAGCCCATGGACAGTGGTGGTGATTTACTGTGCTGTTTGCATGTGTACAAAAATCCACTGAGAACATTTCAATTACTATGTCGTCTCTCTTTCTTTTTTTGCACAACTGTTGTGTCATGGCCTGGGAAATTTTGCTTATTTTCTGGCTTGTCAGGTCTAAAATGTTAGCAAAGACGAAAAGCAAAACAGTTGAGAGCAATTGGAAACTAATTTTGGTCCTCTGTCTGCTCCTCGGCGCTTTGTAGGAGACGCGTATTATTCTGTGAGAACTGTGGCTTTGGAGTGTTTGTTTTTGATTAGGAATGTTTAATGGCCTCTACACATTCAATTATCAGCAGGCCGCTCTGCCAGTCGATAGTCATCCTTTCATTAATGGCCCAGAACTGATTACGAAGGACACGGAGAGAAAAGGCTCAAATGTTATTCATTCAAGACGCTAATTAAACCCTCCTAGGTGGGACTTTCAATCCCACCGCAAAGTTTGCCATCGCTTTAATTTATACTCGACTTTTGATTCCACTGCTGGAATACAAAAACAAAAAACTAATATTTTTTTACATTTTGACTTTTTTTACTATTGCCAACTTCAAGGAATCAATCAAGGAACCACTCACCCATTCACACAACAATGCACGCAAACACTAGTCGCGAGGTGGGTTAAGTGTCTTGCTCAAGGACACAAGGACAGCATTCATGGAGGAGCTGGAATCGCACTGCCAACTTGTGGATCAGAGGACAAATACTCTATCAACTGAGCCACATTTGAATCATTTTTGGATTAAACGTCCTCCCTCACAGATTATAATGTGTGACAGTAGCTTTGATAAATACCAGTATAAAAGTCTGTCGTTTGAAGCAACTGTGATGATTTCAGTTTACGGTTTAGTTTACGATTTGGTTTACTGACAAAATAAGAATTTTATGCCATGCCTTAAAATGTTTTGCATACATAAAAACAGGTCTGTTATAATTATTTCTAACATTATTTGAGTTGGCAGACTTATGAACCTAATTGGAAGGAAGAAGAATGAAGATTTTAAATTCAGCTTGTTAACTAAAAGGTTCACAAATCTCTAAAACTGAATCTGAACATTTTTAAATAATAAATATCCGTCTGACCTTATGATCAGCAAGTTGCATTCAGAATAACTGCTCAGCCTTTATTGTCCCCATAGGGAATTTGACCCTCCCACTCAGCATAATGTACAATAAAAGTCCCTCCAAACATGTGCCAAACCAGATCTGCATTGAGCGTAAATGAGGTGGTATGTTTGTTTGGATCTATTGATACAGAATGGCCATGTTTTCTGCCTAAGATAACTTGTTCTTTCTGTACATGACAACTTCCAGTAAAATCCATAAAATTCTTTATCTCCTCAGATATTGGAATCAATGAATTGTCAGCTAAGCATGCTAAAGCTTATTGTTGAAGGACCAGATTTCTTTTATAGCCTGGATGAAATGACAGCCTTCACCATATTGTCAGTATAGAGAGGAGCTGTTGTGTTGGAGATTTCAAAGACTGGACTAGGCTCTTTGCCAGCTGCCTTTTGTTACAAAGGGCTCATCGAAGTCTTCTCTTGCACCAGCACTGCGAGGAAGCTATTCACACAGGGGGTCTGGAGAAAAAAGAAATTGTAATGAGCATTCTTTTTTTTTTTTTTTAATACTCCAAAACCCTGTCTAAAAGAGCCACCATTAACCCTCCCAGCACATGTAACTGTAATGCTAGCATTTCTGTATGTAGCTATTATGGCAATTAAGTGATGTGATATGGTGCTTTGCAAAGACTCAGCTAGAGCTAATGGTGGAATTTTACACTCCTTTAGCTTCTTAATATAATCTAAGGAAAAATATTTTTTGCAAGTAGCTCTTTACATGTGCATTGGCATTTAGGCAATGTTATGTCTAGTTAAATCCATTCTGTAAGTAATGCACTACAATATACTGCTTTAGTCAACACGGATGGTTTGGTTTGATGATATATTTAAGAGCCCATATTACACTATTGCTTTATCTATGTTATAATGTTGTTTCCTCCACAAAAACATACCACAAAAACATACACACATGGTATGTTTAAAAACATACCATGTGTGTTTTTCATTCACACATGTTTAACACACAAACCCTTCATATTTATGTTGAGTTCTTCTCCTACAGAAAACTCCCTGTTCCACTTTGTGACATCATGTGGTGATACAGAAGCGCTCCACTGTGTTTGTAAACTCCATACATCTTCACTAAAATCATATGGATAATTTCAGTCTAGTTCAGTTTTGTCAATTTTCATCCAGCACTGGTGCATAGCCTTCTGCCCACACACTTTTTTAAACATCATTATTTTTATGTTCATTTTAGTTTAAACTGCACAAAGAAATATAAAAAACAGACACAACAGAAAATAACATTTTAAAATAGAGGAGATGGTGGGATGGATTTGCATGCTCTGTGGCCTTATGGGTCATGGAAGCTACTTTCTGGCACTTGGCAATTGATCAACGTAGCCTGTGGCTTTCTTTCTAAATGCAGTTTGGGTGATAAAGAACAGTTTCCAATCTCTTGTAGTCAGTGCTCCATTTGTTCAAACACAGATTTGTCCTTGTGCATCCGTTACACTAGACACTGTGATGTCTGTGTTCCACCATCTCTCTTTCAATCGCATCTTCTACGGACAAGATCTCACCATCTCAGTCCCATCTCCAAGCGTCACCTCATATTTGAACAGTAATGCTTGATGGAGTCCCTGCCTGTAGCTCTGTGCGGGTGTCTGTGGTTCAGCCTGAGCTCCAAACTCCTCTGTCCGCCGGCTCTCTTATGTGTCAGCCCTACTTTCATCAAACGGATAAACTAGTGGCTGCGAAACACCTCCATACTGCTGAAATATGTATATGCATACCCTGAAACTGACAAATATGTGCTGTTTGTGCAGCTTGAGTGGGTGATTGAGGTGCCTGGAATATTAAATGAGGCCAGCAGCCGCGGAGCATCGTGTTCTTTTGGTATTCACCACCAATGGGAGATTGGGAAGGCGAACGCAGCTTACTGTCAGAAGCAGCAGTGACAATCAGGAGAACATGGCTACAGCGGAGAAGTGACTTTCTCTGGCTCCTTTTCATGTGTTTCCATGAGAACAGCATACGGCACAGGTAGGTGTTGTCGCCCTCAGAGCACAAGGAACAGCTACAGTGAGCAGAGAGAAGGCAGAGCAGGGAGCTTTGCTTTTTGTGGGCTTAAGAAGTAAAAAGCCTATTGAAATGACCTTGCATACACCAAGCTACACTGCCTATTCTGAACCACTCTCTATGAAAAAACATACAGATAACACAAAGCAAAGGAAGGAATTGGAGTTTTGAAAGTTTCTGTGCTCAGTACGAAATCTTTTCTTTTTCATAAAAAGCCTATATGGTATTGTGCATATAAGACTGAGTATGAGCAGAGTATGTGCATCTGCCTCTCTGAACACCATCAATCACCCACCACCACAAACATATACAAACAAGGTGGGACAAGTCTCTTGCCCAAGGATACAATAGCAGCATTCAAAGGTCCATACAGGATTTGAACATGCAACCTCTGAGCTTCTGTTGCCCATACAGCAAATGTACATGTGCTGAAGCTACACCATTTTCTCTGACCTGTAAATAAGAACATTTGGAATGCTGTAATTATTACTAATATTTCATGTACAACATAATTGCAATGATGGTGCCCATCTGATGTCAGGTAACATTTCATTAATTGCATCATCTGATGTTGTACTCTTAGGAAGGCCCTACTTTAACCACTTTCTCAAAGTTTTGGGTAGAATTAGAATTTTCAGTCATAATCAAACTGTATAATCACACTTTGATCAGGCGCCTGGTTTCAGACACCCACAGCAACAGTGGCAGAAAATGAATGGACAAAACAAAGAAAGCAATACAGCTACTGTATATGTAAATACTACAGGTTGGAAGCTTGTGAGTACATCAAAGTATTAGTAAAACAGAATTTGGTATGTGCCAAACCTATGGATCAAGTGAAACCGTTTCAAGCACATACATTATTCATACACACTGACATACAATTTACCATTCAGCATTAGAGTATTGCCAAATATACGAATAGAATGTAAGACCTAGGCCTGCTGAGTACATGTGAGGCTGCAAACATCCTTTGTGAGTCTCAATGCCATTTGCAGCCTTTCCTGGACACCATGACAAAGTGGAGGAGTGCAGCACTATTCATCTTGCAGCTGTGGCCAGGAGCCCCTGACACCCTGGCAGACACAGGGAAATGGAGAGAGGGCTCCAGTGATGGTGAACGTTCTTTATCTGAGCACAGGGCTGTTTCTGCTCCAGCTGTGTGGGCACTGCTTCTGAATGCAAACAATATGGCTGCAATATGTAGGGCAGCCGAGAAAAGCAGCTTGGATGGCAAAGTTACAAACGTTTAAGCTATCGGCCAACTTCGCTATGTGGAGGATTAGAAGAAGTGATGGCTTTAAAAGGGGTCTTTGCATCACTGTTCTTTGTAAGAATGAGATAATTGCAAAGGATTACAAGTCGGTGCTTTGTTACGAGTTGGGAGTTGGTCCAAAGCAGTAGCTAATGCTTAGAGAAAACTTTAAACCAAGAACTGTGGATTAAGGACTAAACTTTCGTCATCTTTTTAATGTGTGTAATTTTCTGCCTTCTGGAAGTCATGCTGATTATTGAATCACCCATGTGTAATCAATCCTTGCCCAATCATATCAGTAGGACTTCTGAAACTGCTTGAACTCCCAGTGCAGTCATTTTGGTAGCTCTCATTCTGCCCCATGGGGACTAACTGCCATCAAATTGTGATTGGTTAAAAATATCTGAAGTCCTGAAGTACTCAGTTTTGTTGCTAAAGTAAAAGCACAGATATTGGAACAAAAAGTATTAAAGTACCCATTTAAAAAGTAGAAGTATTTTACTCAGCGTTTGATTAAATTGTTTCTGTGCAAAATTTAGCGCAAAACTATCAAAATCATTACATCTGAAGCTTTATTATATCTAATTTATCAAATTTTTCTTGATGTTTTTGTCTATTTGTTTTTGCTCAAGCTGCAAATGGATGAAAATAATCCCCTCACCATTTTCTACAGGTCTCAAATAACAAAAAACACTTTTCCTTTTCAGTCCAGCTCAAAACTGTAGAGGAGCAGAAAGTAAAGATACCTGATCTCAAATGTAGTCAAGTAAAATAAAAAAAGTATCTACTTAAAAATGTACTTAAGTACAGATTTTTTACTTTTTTACTACGTTAAAGTGCATATGGTTTTAATGGTTCACTCATTCTGACTTAAGATGGCATGAGAATGAGAATATCTGTTGTAATTACAAATAATTACAAATTGTACACTAATTGAAAATGAATTTGTTTTGGTAAAATAATTACTGAGTGCAGATGCTTTGTAGGTAACAATCATGGAATTCCCTTGTGTCATGATTTCCAGCCAGAATGTGAAACTTTAAACCTTCAAAATGGCCAAATTGAGTAAAAATGTTAATGTTTTTAGCTAAATCTTAAATAATGATCCTGTGTTTTAGTCAGATTAGTAATCTAACCTGTCATATGCACTTAACCGCATTCTGAAAATTAGATTTTATTGAGTTTGTTGTGTACGTGAGGAATGGCATCGTACTGATATTTGCAGTGACAGTGAAGGGTCTAGGTGTATATGGTGGAATGTTACTATGGTGACAGACACTAACAACATTTTTTTTTAAATAATCAGAAACTTAAGATAAAATACAAAATAGATTTAAACACATTTTTAATCAATACGAAGTTCACCACAAATCAGTTGTTTATGTTCAGACTGTGTTAAAAATAAAGCTCAGATTAAAGTTATTTAAAAAACAGTGATTCAGACAGAGCTGTGCCTTTAGTTAGCACACCCCCAGGAATGTTGATGAAATGAATTAGACAACAAGAATGAAAGAATCAACAATCATGAAGAATCATAACACAATAATACATTTAACACTTATGTTGTTTTATTACAGAGTTTACACAAGATTTGTTCTAACATAAAACAAGGACAAGGGCAATGTGATGTGACAAGTGTACAGCTTTATTTAATGTTCTATACTTTTAAAAATGTCCTTTTTTGGGTAAACGAGTAACTAGCAAATTAATGTTTGTAAATGAAGGATTCAACCCACAAATCAAAATTAGTAATCTCAACCAAAAACAAAAAAAAAACTAATTAAACCCTACATTTACAATTCATCAAAGTGCCTGTGCTATGTAAACATGAACGTTGTGTGGATCGATATTTAAAGTGCGCGTGCTGAGGTACATGAGTTAATGCTAAAGTGCACGGAGTTCTACACGGTAAAGTGTGTGAGCTAAGTGGCCTATTAGGGCTAAAGAGCGTGTGCCGACCCTGAGACTGAACAGCCCGACCATATACTGCACTCGCTTCAAGTCCTTAGCTATTGTCCTACAACATTCATAGAAAATCACACTAAGAATAAAAGAGCAAAAGAATAAAGTCTACAGAGTAAGGAGCACGACATTAATAATAAAAGAATCTAAAAGAATAAAAGTGCAAGAATTCAGCGGTAGTGGCAATCTGTTATACAAGGAATAATATACATTAGTTTGAGAAGGACATCACCAACGATCCCTGTGTACAATAAAAGCATTTACAGGTAATTCAGGGGAGGTGATGGTACAAAGACTGTATAAAGTGGACTAAGCGAGCATGACGTCCATAGTGTTCAGTGCCGCTCAAATGAGGCTCGTGATGCTGACGGTTACAGGAGACAATCTGGAGCCAGGATCTGTGTTATGAAGAGGATTTTTTTGACTAAGAAAATAGCGGGGAAAAAAATCAGGATCATGTGTCGCGGGTTAATAAGAACATTTTAAGACCAAGATGACGAGGATCACTGCAGCAGGTACAGAGAGACGAGCGACAAGATCCTAATGTAAGTCAATGGGAGACAGAGTCAGAAGGAGCCGGAAGAGCCTCCTGGAGCACTTCCTGTTTGGCACGCGACGGCTAGCACGTTAGCTATGTCCATTCGTTAGGAGCGGCCGCCGTCACCAACTCCACACAGCATCTTAAATCTAGTTCCCACAAACACCTCAGGGCAGATTTTCAACCCAAACATTCTCAGTGAAACAGCTCCACTACTTACATGCACCAAGTACAACACAAACCGAAAGCCCCGACTACTTTCCTACGGCGTCTGCACCTATTTCTATTCTGCAATCAGTGACGTTACGAGCTACGCACAGAGACGCAAAGGCAGATGCATTCACAGACACAGCGCAGTAGAAATGTACATTCTGACCCGGTTACACTTAAATATGACATTGTCTGATATTTTAGCTTTTTCACAAATCCAAATTACTCCACTTTTCAAAATATTTCTTGAAAATTTCAGTTTAAAAATCATCTTAGAGGTGCATTGACTTTTTGTTCGGCTAGGTGATATGGGGAAATAAAGAATCATGATTTTTGATTATATTTTCTTCAGTCCTATTAAAAATATTGACAGACATAATGAGCTGTATCAGGATCACCACAGTTTTTATTTTGTGTTGAATCCACTCTAAAATTTGGAATGAGTTTGTAGAATATATTAAACCTAAAAAATGCACGTTATCAAAAGAAACACATGCAATGTCCTTGCGCTAAAGGAGGACTTAAATCGCGCTCATTAATGGTGAGAAAATACTTGTTAACTTGCTGTAACTTGAATTATAAAGAAAATAAGCGCAAGAGCAGAGAAACAGATTAGAAAAGGCGAGGAGCTATATCTGGATCAGGCTCAGGCTACTTTTCCTGAGCAAAAGAGCATAAATAATCATTATCATTGCACATTCTTTCAGCCGCATGATAGCCGCTGCACACTTGTTGATTAAAACGAGCTTGTCTTATTATCAAGATTGACCTAAGAAGAGATCGTGAACTCTCGGTCTTTCAGTTTTCAAGAGTCCATCACCTTGTTTCTAACATCAAACAGCTCTTACATTTATTCAATTCTGCATTCTGACTGAGCAGGGTTGCCAGATCTGACTTGCAACTTCGTCTGGTTTGGTCTCCACGATGACTGATGATGAGCAATAATACAATATTCCAACTGAGAAAACCATTTGACAGACCCTCCACCAGAAAAACACAATGCACCTTTAAGGTCACAGCGGTTTATAATGTTTTAGTTCCGCATTTCGTGAAGGTTTTCAGTCTCTCAGTATTCCACAAAGGTCTTGGCCGCAGTACTGTTCAATTTTCATATCCTCTGGCCAAAGACAAGAGCATATTTCCAGCGCAGTGGGGAGAGGCCAGCAGGTACCGCGCTCTGTGACTCCCACTTCCTCTAACTCGTCAAATTTATGAGCTCCACTGATTCATTTCTTCCGTAAAAGGTTGAATAATAAGAAACACTTTTGATGATCTTTCTGATTTTCTACGTAATTTAAAACCCATCTGTCTGCGTGAGAGCCATTGGGAGGAAAGCGGTAATTTCATCCGCACCACTGAAATTGCACTTTGTACGAGATGGGACGCAGCGAGTGAGGACAGTATTGTGAAAGGTGTCGCTGGGGTTATCGTCATTTGGAGTTTTAAAAGAATCAGCGCCGCCAAGTCAAGGTTTTGGAAGTATTGAATTTGATTAGAACTGGGAAGTGCAGAGCTATGGATTTAGAAATTCAATAGTGCACCAGGGCTAGAATAAAGAACTTCAACTTTTCACTTCAGACTTTGCTTTATGATGAAACAAGAAAGACCTAAATATTTAAACTGTCAATAAAAGGAAAAGAAAGTAAAAAATGTCATGAGAACAACATGGGTTTTTTATAGCTTGAGATCCAGACTGTTTTTCTATTAAAAAATCTCTCTGGTCAAACTCAGAGTCATGTTATCAGATTTTTTTTTCTATGAAATGCATAAACATGGTTGTGGTTCAATAAATGTGCACTCACTACAACTGAAATCACTATAATATATATTCTAGGTCAAGTGTAGTGCTGTAACTTTTTGCCCTTTATATTTTTGCTCATGATTGTGGTGTTTTTATTTAGCTATTTTGTCCATAAAATCAAGATATGAACATTAATAACGTTATAATAGCGTTAGCATCAAGTTTTCTGCTAAACCACTGGTGCCTTCAACAACCACACTCCTGATTGGCTCTTTGATTGCACATACAGATTTCCAAATATGGGTTTTGTTTGCAGATTAGCCTCTATGCTAACTGCTAGCGTCGATGGACTTCATTTGACTTGTCACATCAGGCTTCCTCAGTCCACTTCTATATAAAATCTACTGTATGCGTGCACAGAAGCGTTTTAAAATGTAAAAAGTTTGCGATAAATCACACTTATTTTAACTCAAGAACATAACACCGGTGCCCAGACTGTGCAGCTTCGTAAAGTGTCGCAGAAAACGAGAGTTATTTTGCAACTTTTTCTAACCCGTCAAATTAACACAGCTTTTCTTGCGTCATCTTATCATTATTTCTTAACTCACAATTACCAAAATGGCTTGGCAGTTTGCTACTAAAGACCATCTTACTCAAATGCCCCTCCACTAAATGTCTCCCAGATGTATCCAGCAATATCCACAATGGAGTATTTTGAACCTCACACATTCTACAGCGCATCAGGATATAAAACTGCATTTAGCCGCACATTACGGGACTGTCCACGGGCTCCTGCAGACGGCGGGGCACACGGAGGCGAGCTTTAATGTACACATCTCTTCGTCACGGTGACCACTGAAGTAATTATGAGTCTCTCCTCTCACTGTCGCTCTGCTTTTATAGCCCAGAACTTTGCTTCGGTTGGATCTCATTAAACACATTTCCAGGCAGCTGCACGGAGCTCCAATGGCCTGATAAATCTACCTTCCCCGCACTAAATACAGACAGAGTTAGAAGGGCGCTCATGATAAACCCAGATGCACGTTTTACTCCCAAATAGATGAACGCGCAGGTGGTGGCGACACTCTCGGCAGATATTGATCGATGCAGATATTAAAAGTTCCTGCGAGTTTTCACACTTTGTAATTACTACCGAAGATGCGTTTAATCACCAGCGGGGGACATGGAAGAAGCACAAAGATGTTAAATGCAGAAGGGAACAATCAAACATTTTTCTACTATCGTGAAAGTCGACGCATATCTTAACTTAGAATTAAAGCGCGCACACACATTTAAGAGTAAAATAAATCGTTGCTAGAGATAATAATTCACAGGGTTGGGAATGTATTCATAATAACTAATGTATTTTAAAAAAGAAGCACCTCTTTCAGGGCCCCACAATCAGTAGAATATAATGCATTTAATATGAGATTGGGCCCCGGGTTACATTGTGCAGCTCAAGTCAGGTCCTCAGATCAAAAAGCTTAAGAATGCTTGGCCTACAGCAAACTTTCATTGGTAATATAGCACAAGTTTAGCATATTTTAAGGTTTACTATGCTGCTTATTTCCACAGAGATGTTATTGCTTTGGTTAGAATGTGATGCATCCAGGCCAAGCTACTGGTCAGGTCAGGAGAGAAATGAGCCCACTTACAGTAAGAAAGCATCCTCAAAGGTATTTTTGCAAATTTAATCAAAATGGAATTGAATAAATGTGAGATAAATATATTTAATGGCATACTGCATTCCAGGTAAAGACCTTGAAAAGAACAAAACCGTAGAAAACCATACAATTGTCCTTCTATATTAATTGTGTGTTAAGATGACCAAAAAAATCTAATTTCTGCTTTGAAACCCTCATTATTTTTCAGCTGGTGGTTGAAATCCAGCTCTACCACTGCCATGTTCTTTAGCTCCCACTCCAGCACCTATTGTCAGTGCAATCAGAACGCTGGACACTCGAGTGTGGAAACGCAGCCTCCTTTCTTTGCACCGCCATGACAATGACTCATCCTCTTGGAGCAGCGCTAATCTTAGCATTCATTTAGCAAAAAAGTGTTCCACCATTGTGACAAGTGACCTCCATTTCTTTTCATGGAAGGACTGCTTCCCGCTTGAATCGCAGAATGGCCACGGGCACATAATTCAAACGCTGTCTGTAAAAACGCTGTGCAGGCATATTACCAAGAGGCCTTGAACTGCTCCAAACACAAGCATTTAGAACATACGAGCAAGAACAGTGTGAGGTGAGGTCCGGGACTAGACTGGAACGATGCTTTAAATAAATATTCAGTCACAAATATTCATCAGACATAATTGTTTTAAGAAAATCAAGGCATAGTACATTAAAGTAGCGAGAACGGGGGCATAGTGGCTTTTATGAACGTTTAACCATGTTCCCTCATCATTAGTATTTTATTTCGCTTGATTCATGCATTCATTTATGAACTTCTCCTGTATTTACTCCTGGTAATGGGTTTCAGCATTTTATAAGCCAATATTATTTAAAGGTGCAATGTGTCACTTTTCTGGTGGATCGTCCATCAAACGCTTGTCTCCATGGGGATGTTATTCTTTTGTCTGGAATCTTTCTCCCGTATGGCATTAAACCTTTTTGTATTTTAATGGAGACCAAGCCAGACCAAGTTACAGGTCAGATCTGTGGAGAGGTCAAAATGCCAGTGTACCTTTAATACAGGTTGTGGGGCAGTTAAAATGAATGGTTAAAATGCAGATTTCTGTTATAACACAGCAATTTTAAAGGCTATTCACAATTGAAATGATCAGGTTTAAGATTTGTGAATTAAAATTTTTGATATTTCTGGGTAAATGACAATGTAATCAATAGGAAAAACTGTTTCTTACCCCCATCTGGGAGAACGGCATCGTCACATCTTAGACTCTGAAAACTACTGTCTGCTGCTTCTGTTCTGCAGGTCTGAGTCTGTGCATCTTGCAGACTTGAACAACTCTGTGCATTTGCCTCTATTATTACGCCATTTTAGATCAATATTACAGTGATCAAAATATATAATCATAATTTATGTTACAGTTTAAAGGTGCACTGTGTAACTTTTCTTGTATCTACATTTTTGTCTCCATGACGCTGTAATCGCTTTGGTTGAAATGTGTAGCAAAGGTATTAAACCGAACTATCTCCATGGAAACAAGCACCAGACCAAGATACTGGTGAGATCCGTGTACTGTAGGTGTGCATGCAGTAAAAACACCCACACTTGAATAAATGCTCGATGGATACGTTTAAAGCCACACCGTGAAACATTTCAGACAACGTATACGATCTGGAGACAAGCAGGTGCTGGACCTTCTACCACAAAGTACTTTTAATACTAAATACCCCCAAAAAGTACAATATGTCTTCATTTTATAAAATAGCACTATAAACCTAGAGGCAGTGTGGAGCAGTACAGTCCACCCATCAGTGCTCTTTTTACTGAACATGAAGAAAAAATGAATCCAATAATTCAGCCTTATCTGTTCCAGCAAGCCCTCTGATTCACCGCTGTGGGGAGACAATATGGCATCCTTAATGACCACCTAATTTTAAACAGAGCGGCCCAATTCTCCCTTGTATTAGAATATCCTGCTGTCATTTCCAAAAAGGCAGGTAACGATTGCGCGCAGATTGTTTTCACTTTACGCGGCAACGCAAATGAAAAAGGCATTAGCGCAGACGCCGGCTAATAAAGAGCGAAAGAATTGTAAAGTAGCTGGAGGAGGCTGAGGGGAACAAAGTGAAGTCGACAGAAAGAAGGGAGGCGCGGCGAAGGGCGGAGAAGAGCGGCCTCGCATCGGGGTAATCAGGCATGGAGTAGTGCAGCAGAATTTACAGCTGTAATTTGGAGTCCCACTCTGGAGGAGAGACACAACAGATTCTCATTTGGCAAAGTTACTGCTCTGAAATATACTGCGCGACCATCCACCGGTGCCAAGACTTTTGTTTCCCACACTGTATTGTGTTAGAGGTGATCAAAAGGTGGCTATAGAGTTTCATTTGGCGGTATTTGGCCTGAGATATGCAGTTATAGCGGGTTTTATAGCTCACTGGGCAGAGCTTTAACCATCGATGGAGTCCAGGTTATCTATAACAACACATATGGACCCAGTGATTGTGCATTAAACTGCACAAATGCATAGACGTATTAATAAGTCTTGTCCTCTGCCTACATGAGTCAGCTGTGGAGGCACCGAGACTATTTCAGGTTTGCACAGGTGGAGAAACGGTGTGAACAGCACGCATTTATTACTTTTGTTCTGAGACGTACAATTTGTGGATTAAAGCTTGTATAGCCACTTTTCAAACTGTGAAAGGATTAAAGATTAAACTGTTAACAGCACTCGCAAACTTTTTATTTATTTCTTTTTTTTTTGAGCTTCAGAACAGCTTTTTCAAACATAAAAGTGAAGTAGGATGTTGGTTTTTACAATACAAATAATACTTCAGCTTTAATGTAATATGACTGTGGAGGCAAGAGAGTAAAAGTTAGTGCCAAACTATTTAATAATAAAGATTAGTACTCAAATTTGACTTGATTTAACCTGATTCAGTTACTGATACCACAATGACAATGAAAAATATTCTCTCGCAGTAGTTGCTTTTATACTCCAGATAACAGCTTTTTTTTTTTTTTAACAGTTTTTTTTTTTAATGAATCTGATGGTTCCTGAGATTCATGCAAATCTGCAATAAAATTTGTGGGAGGGGCCCTTAACCACAGCCCGGACAACTTAAAACAGCCCGGACCCAACTTAAAACAGCTGAATAAATTAAGTCTGTTTTGACCAAGAAGAATTTGCATCAAAGCCACGTGCATTTGTCACAAGCTACAGAGATGTTCCTTATGAGGCAATCAGCGACGTTCGTACCTTCCGAGGCTTTGATGACGAAGGGAAATCGGCCAATCAGAATTCACGGCGCGGGAAATCCTCGCCGTATCGATCGATAGCAAGAGGATACCAGGTTTAGGGATTTGGAATTCTTTCTGGTATGAGTGGACCATACAATGTAGGATACTGCCCGGATAGCAAAAAGTATTCGCCGCGGATCCACGACGGAGGAGCCGAAGATTCGCCGCGTATCCGCAGAATGGATATATATCTGTGTAATCCCTCAGTATTCCAAGTAAATTCCATAGTGGTCCATGGGCGTATACTAATTTTTGATATTTTTGGCAACCCTACTTAGCAACACACATAAATAAATAAATATAATAGCACTAGTTAAATTGACAGAACAGTGGCAACAGGAAAATGAAAATGAAATTACAAAAACTTGCTGGACTAATTGGTTATAAAAATTCTTCCATACCTTTCCGGTGGTTACCTGGTGGTTGCAGTGTGGTATTCTTGGCATATTCTAACGGGACCAGTACCCAGAGGCGGTCCTGTCATAGCAGCTCCGTTCTGACCCAGTACAAGGCAGGACTTCCCTGTAGACAAAACCGGACTCAACCACTGCCAACTCCCAAACGGTACCTATAAATGTATGGATCATTCAAGCACACAGCAGGTAAATGTCATCCTCTCGGACACTTCATTAGCCAATTGAATTATTTAATACATGTACAAGAGAGTGACTTTATCTCTTCAGGCCTGTATGGAACCTTGGGGAAATTAAATAGAAGAATAAATTAGTAAGGTAGTCATAGCTTTTGTCTGCTCCGTGACACTTTCCCTGAAGAATTGCTGCGAGGGATTTTGGGCCCATTGGAAGCAGCTCTCCAGGGGCTCGGTAACATTGAACATCCATAATGCTTGTCAACCCTAACTTTGTACAGGACAAGGGTAATATTCCCTCCAGACTTCCCGCATTCTCAATATGTCGGAAAGTTACAGTGAAAATAAAATGGGACCGGATTTTGGGAAATGCTTTCTGGAAGTTTTTGTTTCTTTTAGTTGTCTGTAGTCTGTCAATTTCTATTTCCTTTTTGCTTCACACAATTCTCTGAAAAGTCATATTGAAAGATATGGTCAATTTGTCAGAGAGGCAGCCCCCTGCTTGTTTCCAGGGGAGGTTATTGCTTTGCCTGGAATGATCCACTGTATGGCATTAAAGAAGAACTACTGTGCTTTTGTCATAATCTAGGACAGCCGTGCGTGATTATGTTATAATTTGGATATTTTAAATCCCATTGTTCATTTAAAACAATTTTATTTAAAAACTCCATTGACTTCTGCATTGGAAAACTGCCCAATGGAAGCAATGTCACCTTAAACACCATCACCACAGGAGCTTTGCAGCCGTCGCCACCTCCAATGGACAGCTCCACATCATACATGCTCCACAGGGTTTTTTGTTTTTTTTGTTTGGTTGTTTTTTCTCAGATTAAGAAAATAAAACTGAACCACAAAGTAATCACAGAGCAGTGAGGTGGAGATGGAGCCTGGACAGCGGCTGCATATAGAGGGATTCCAGTCATGTGACTTTTTTAGCGCCATATTGTCTGGAAAGAAACCCGTACTATACTTTACTATAAAGTAAACGTTAGGCAAGA
>KN496907.1:2553-30083 GCA_000787155.1 Scartelaos histophorus | reverse complement strand
GTCCATGGTTGTAGTGGGCAGAGCTTCTCTTCTGTTGGTTGTGACTTAAAACCTTGTGCTGTTGCACATTTGACAGCAACAGGGGCCGTTCCTCCTCACCAGAGGGACTTAGGGCCACTGAGGGGACAGAGATGGCCAGGCTGGACAGAGGAGCAGACATCTCTGATGGGGGAGACCCCGGAGTACCAGGAGAGGGCACAGCCGATACATACCTACAACAGAAGCACAACCGAAAACTGTAATAGACTGCAGACTGCAACAGGCAAAATTATGATTACAAAAAAATAATTATTATAAGAATTAGCATTATCAAAGTGCAAAATGAAGTCACAATACACAATGACACAATACATGCTAGTAATATTTAAATAGTTATAAGTAAATAAAGCATAAACACAGCAATGAGCCGCAATATACTCACGTACAAGTAGAGCATGTAATGTATAAAATGACTAATTATAGTTGGTCTGGACACTGACCATTTATCTGATCTCTCCCAGCTCTCTAGACAATAACTGTGACTATATTTGCACAAATTAAGACCAAAATTTAGAAATAAAAACAAAGGTCTATTTCTGAATTTTGTATGATGGTAATAATAAGAATAGAAAGAACTCTAATTGCTGAAAGTAATATGTACAATATGTGATGTTGGCTACAATCATAAATGTTGATTAAGATACATGAAATAATAGCACAAACAAAAAAGTTAAATACATCAATAAAGCCACAGCAGCACAAACAACCTTTAGCCAATTCACTTAGGCCTGGGGTATGATTCATCGCTAACTCTCAAACAATAAATCCAACTCGATCTGTTTTTTTTTGTCTCTCATCCTTTTTACTCACTGATGAGATCAATGCAGGGGCACGAGCTTGGTGACCAATCATTACCCTAACCTAATCAGGGGACAATACTCAGCTGCTAGACGTTTACCTTCCTAGTTGTAATTGGTTTAGATTGCTAGATTGCTTTTATCTTTCCTCTCTGTGCAATTGTGGAATAGAGAACAAACCCTTTTCGTCCCTGTCCTTTAGTCTCTTAGTTTGTATTCCACATTTTCTCTTGTTTGTGATATTTAAAACGTTATGGTTCATTCACATTTTGTGCTAGACCGGCACATTGCGCACATTCCTCATGCACCTGAGTATTGTTATCTAGAAAAGAAAGTGCTGAGATGTTTAGTATTGGCGATATCGTCTGCCCTCATGCATCGATCTATTCTTTTCATTTTTAGCACTGGGTTAGTAAAAGAGTCAAATGGAGTTCCACAGAAACCAAACCAAAAGTAAAAGAAAAAACAGTATAGAGTTAATGTTAGATGTGGCTGGCTGCTGATTTGTTTCAGCGGGCTCACGAGAGTAAAGGATGAAGAGGTAAAATCCTGACCCATTTATGTGAAAATCACTTTGTCGATTACCTCGTATTTTAAGACAAGTCCCTGTCGGAGCTGGGTGTGTCTCTGCACTTCTTTGAATGAGGATTTAAGTCTCTGGTGCCGCCTGTGGCATAGAGACGACCCCGGCGGCCCTGTGTGTCACGCTGGCTACTCTCCGCCAATGACATCACCGAGACAGACTCAGTGTCAGACAGGACACTGGTGCTCCACTCATTACTCCAGCTGCGGAGACAGGGATGGGGCGTTTACATGGAGACACGGTTCAGAGAGGCCTCTAAGTCCAGAACATGATTTTATTTTATCCTTCGGGTTTCAATTCTGCATGGATGAGATTTAAGGATGTGAGCTCACTCTATAACTGTATCTAACGCTATATTTATTGCTTATTTAGGTGTTTGGATCACTTCAATAATCACTATCTAATGATAAACTTTCTGAAATAAAAACAACAAACTTTTTTCTGTTTCCTACAAATTTTTCCCTCAAGTTTATCCCATACACTGCCACACTTGTATTAATGCACACTGTAAATCAAAGTAAAACTTGCATGAGACAGCAGTGCAGCAGCAACTCCATAAAAAAATGTAATTAAATGAGATAGTGATTTAGTTGGCTAGCTTAAATACACATAGGGAATATTAGTACCTTTGGCTGATGTGTGTGAGAGCAGTGGGCTCATTGGCAGATAAGGCGCATTTGCTTGTGGAGACTGATGTTTCTGTGTCCTTCTCTACTGCAGTCTGTACAGCCTCCCCGTTGTTCTTCTGTTCAGAAAGAGCATGAATCATATCAGCTACATTGGCCTGAGCGTGGACTGTATGGGCCTGACTGTTGCTGGAGGAGCCTTACATTTGGCAGCTGTAAGTCTTGTAGCGCCAGCTGAGAACTTGGGCGCCCCCTGGAGCTCACACCACTCTTTCTTTTTCTCCTGAGGCTTTGCTTCAGGCGATCGTGGAGCTTCTTCCTCTCCTTCCTGGAACAAAAATAATATACTCACTAATCACTAATGACTGATCACTATTCACTCATTTACAATCTATTTATTAATTAATTTACTACTTGTTAATTTATGGATATTTCTATGACATTATATTGTCTTGAGGTTGCGGTTCTGTTTTCTGCAGTTTTATATGAACTATTTAATGATGTTTCTATGACTTGGGTCGTTTAATGGTACCTCAGTATTTTTGTTTTTTCAACAATGTCGTTGAAACAAAAATATAAAAGGGCAAATTACTTTGTTCTGCAGTAGGCAACCACACACATGATTCCAACTACCAGGAGGGCAATGCAGATCCCTGTAATTGTTAAAATACGTTTCTGATACAGCTCCTCCGCTTCTGAAAAAAGAAGACAATTCACTTTAAACCTCAGCACAAACCTTTAGCCCCAGCAAATATATTTTCACTTAATTCACAAGATGCTATTTTACAAAATCTTGTGACCACAGATAGGACATGTACATGCAGCATATATCGACAAAGACATAACAGATATATGCATCTACTGCTTAGCAATGCCGTTTTAATAAAGACGTGGTTTTATATTGTGAACATGCATCATTATGAAAAGCCAGTTGCCATTTTATATTTGCAAAACTATTACGTGCAGAACAACAGTGCAACCACTACTGGGGAAGGAGACTGTGCCAGGCATGTTCTGTAGGTATAGCAGCTCCTTAAGCACAAGCACAAGTACTTTTTGTTAAACTGAAACGTCTTAGTTCTGTACTGTTAGTAAACCTGGTGATGTTGACTCAAAACCTGCTGGAACGATCAGACCCAATATGCATTTTGACAAAGAAAACTAGCTTTGGAGATTTTCCCATAAAACCAATCTGCTCCACTCAAGGACAAAAGACTCAATAGAGTATTTCACATATTTCTATAAAGAACAGGTGAGTGTTAAAGGGCTGTCGAACAAAATAGTGACCACAATAGACAAATCTATGTTTTAAATAGAACACATCCCATAAAATGTACCTGATAGGCACCATAACATTACACCTTCAGTGTCATAACAGACCAGGTCTCTACAAGTAGCAGTTACGTAGCACTGCTGATGACTCGATAAACAAGACTACACTGTTCAAGGAGAACTACCAAAAGACACACCCATCTTCACTAAAAAGTCTAAAATAAATCTGTAGCCACAATCAATACTTAAAGAGAAAAAGAGCAACAAATGCTGCTGATGGAGCAATTCCATGGAAATCGAGAAATCAGCAGGTTTTTTCTTAGCGTTCGTCAATGTACAGGGGAGCTCTACCTCATCTGAAAACTTAATATAGATACAGTAACCGAACACCCACACCGTCATTTCCTTTGCCTCACTATCAAGGTCACGACAGGGCCAAAATGGTTGCGTTTGGAATATGACCTTCTCTGACTCGGGATGGAGATCTGGCCACATTGCAGGATTATGCCAGTGCTTCGTTGCAGTTTCATGCCCTACAACTACCAACCTTTTGACGTTGCTGAGACCATCGTGTGGATCTGCTGAACTTTTCTGTTTTTATTTTTTTATTTAACAGATTTTGATGCTGTTTTAAGGGCTGAAGCCTTTGTGACACATGAAAGGGTTCATAATTACTCATATATATACTTTTTTTTATAATGAAAAATTGTCTTCTACCTTTTGGGAGAGAAACTAGGATAAACAACTTAATAATAAAGGATTGGAGTATACCAATGGAAAATCAGGTGAGCATATATTTTAAAATATGTTGAAAATATACAAAACATTGCAACACCCAAGCAAATGTGCACGATACAGAAAATTAAGAAATGAAGCCACATAGCACAACCACCATGCTTTTAGTAAAGAAGTGTTAATGGAAAAAGAGGAAGATAACATACTGTAAAAGCTGGCCATTACATAGTTTTGGCATCGATCACCAGTGAATTCATTGGGACACCTATGTAGAAACAGAAACAAGAGGGAGGGAGACAGAACAGACCAGATTAGTCCGCGGAAGCTGTAAAACGACCCACAACAGTCATCACTGGTGTTGGCAGAACAGGTCAGCTAGACCAAAGTGTCTAGTCATAAAAGGACAATTTGCAGTTGTTTTGAATGAAGCCCAATTGGGTCAAATGACGTCTTCACAACAGAGAGATGTGCATGTACACACTTGACCGCTCAAGACAATATTAATGGACAATAACTGAATGAAGTTATGGCTCTTCCATAAGGACACACAATGTATGAAACAGCTCTATGTTTAAAATGACGGCAGCCCAACCAGTGATTACCAGGGTCTCCCGTTTCCCAAAGGTTCAACACTCCTGTAGATAACAACCGTGATATGCATGAAGTTAGTGTTATGATATGCCCTAAGTTAATGAAAATGGAGCTAAAGGAATCCGACGACGTTACCTGTACACAGGACAAACCAACCCGGGCCTGAGAGACTGGTGGCAGTTATGTGATGAAATGCAATGTACATGCAAATTTCAGTAAAGTAAAGATACCCATTACCAACTAAGACAGAACTGGACAGCCGATTCAAAATTACTAAGGGGGAAAGTCCGATTTTCCCTCTTTCTTTGTCAGAAACATGAGAGAGGTGAAACACCAGTAATGACATGTGGGGCTGAGATCAGGGTTCACATACGTTTGGATTTGAGACTCTCTTAAGCACAGCGCGCTCACATCGGTGCCCAGTGAAGCCTGCCAAGCACCTGGTTGGTGGGTAGAAAAGGAAACATATAAACAGCAGTGGAAATAGGCATCTTTTGTAACAATGCTTAATACTGCGAATGGCACAGGTATAAAGCATGAACTAATATTGGCCTATTACTTAAAGTGCATATGAGAGGTTTTCAGGGTTTTTATAACTTTTTCTTAGTTTGGCATGATATAATTGCCATAAATATTTCATAGTCGACTCAAAAACACACTTATGACAAAAGTATATTTGTTTTACCTATTTGTTTCAGCAGGTATAAATATCATCAAAACTTTGAGAAAGCACAAGACAAGATATTTATGAGTTAAATAAAAAATCGAATATAATCATGTTGTCCAACCTGTCATATGCACTTTAATTTTATTGTAACTTTTTAATTGATGAACTTTTTGAGACATCCAGGAATGAGATATCAAAAAGAAATGAAATGAACGGGACTTACTGGACTGTAACCTTGTGTGTGGACATGCCTTGACTAATCAGATCACTGCCCTGCGCTTCTGCTGTCCTCAAAAGAACTGCTGCACCTTCATTAGATTGATCCACAGCTAAGCCAAATGTGAAAATTCATTTAAACCTCTCTCTGAATCTATTGATCCAAGATTCTGAAACTGTGGAATGAGAATCACGCAGACTTCTTCTTCTGCTGCTGTTAGTTTTTGTTTGTTTGATTGAAAGACCATTTTATTATGATTTTGTCTTACTTTACTAACTTCCTGATAAGAACCACTTTGGTCTAAAACTATTTTGGACCTGGCTTAGATCTTGTGGTTCTTGGAAGTCAGGTTAATTTCTTATGTGGTGTGAAAATTTAAAAAACCACTGCTTTAAATAATAAAAACCTTTATGAAGTTCTGTAAGATCACCAACGCAACATCAATACGTGCATTCAAATAGTCAAATGAAAGACTGAAGGCGATAAAAGATAAGACCCATAAACGTTGTACAGTAACCCCACCTGCAGAGGAACTTGGTGCTGCCAGGCATGATTTCGAGGGTGAAGCATTCGCCTCCATTTACACAGTAGTTTTTCTGGCTGTTGCTGCAGCGGGTCACATGACTGGAGGTCTTTAATGTTGTGGTGGTGCTGGTGGTAGCTGTAAAAGACACCCATCATTAGTGTAACATCAAAGCCTAAAACCACTGTCAACAAATACACAGATTATATACTAAGCACTTGAACCTCAAACAAATCTCACATAAGGCAGGTTAAGAACTGTTATGTATCTGTAAACACCGTCATCACCCAAGTAAAACAGATATAAATATCTTCAAATGTCTTCCCATGTGGAGGGCAGGAAGAATTGAATATTTTACTTTATGACATCTCACATCTCGTCCTGAGATGTGAGTGTGGTTAGTGCAGACACTCAGCATGCCATTCACATCCCTGCAATAAACCTAAATGTTAATGGAAACATGGCACACCTTCAGTGAAGAACTGACACAGCAAAAGTCTATTGTACAGAGCAACAAGAAGCATTCATATGTAGACAGCATCAAGTCAGCCAGAAATAGTTACAGCCAACCCTATAACTGTGTGACAGTGACTCAGCACTCAGAGTACGGTCGTTTCTATCTTTATTATACTTTTGACAGTGCAAAAGGGAATACAGATTCCCTTAGTCTGGAGTATGAGAAACATTAGCCTATTGAACAGAGATACAGGGCTGGAGAGGAGCCAGCAGGCCTCCCTTCCTCTGCTGATATTTGCGGATGCATCAGTCTACTGCAGTGGATGGAGTTTCTCTCACGCGTTACCAAGGACAAATCATGATGCACTGCACCAGTGCCCATTCATCTGAGCATGACTTAGGAGTCACCACAAATGACAGCTTTTTAAAGTTAAGCCCAAGATCTAAAATTACAATTAGTCTGAAATGAGTGGGAGGATTTTGAGTATCGGTTATAGTACTGACACTGTTCTCTTCCTATAATATTAATTTTAGACTTTTAAATGAGCACTAAAAGAGCTAATTCTTAAGAGAGACAGGAAAATCTTCAAAGGGCCATTACAGTTAGACACAGTATGATTGTGCCTGAATATGGCATCCTATTGATCTGTGGTGAGACACACCCTCTGCTCCTGAGGCCTAATGGCTCAAACAGCCACTAGAGGGAGAGGATCAAGTGCGCCATTCACTTGGCCGACCGTCTATGCAGCCCCCAGTTAAACTTTTCCTTTTCCGCTATAACAGTACATTCACAATTTGATTTCAAGATAAAATAGTTATATTGTTGTATTGTTGCATAGATGTGTCTTAAACTAAAAGTATCTCAGGCAGAGACACTGCACTTCTTCAAAGCGTCATAATGTGATGTAAATTGAAAATATGTAAACACAGATGACAGCGACTGATATCATCAGTGTAACCTGACTGTTATGGTGACTCACCCAGTAATCACACCATGACTGAGAGAGACGAGGTTTACAGAGAACAAAGAAGCCTCTGACCTGATGCAACAACCTCCCAGGAAACACCTCAAACACTGTGATCTGACACTCGGAAAACTACTGTTTAGAGCTCACCGAAACTTCAGACGACTGAGTCAGGCTGTTTTGACAAAATGCCTCCACCTATGGTATTATAGCAAATTAATATTACTGGTACAGGTATAAATGTAATGCGATATCAATATAGAATATATAATCATCCCTGTCATTCCCAAGTTTGTAATTAACTTAAAAATAAACATTAATAAAAAGTAGATAAAAGTTCAATACACAGAGTGTATGTACAGGCAGGTTCAGTACAGTCCACACAGAAAAATCTAAATGTTTGAAGAGGCTTACAGTTTAATGCATATATGCCACCTCTATGTCTCTACCGAACCATCCATTTGGCTGATGTATATAGTACTTTGCTAGTGAGCAAAATCTTGTAATAATCTTGTTATAAATTGATATTTTACAACTTCTTAGATCATTCATCATGAAGCTGTGCAATCAACGCTCATGCTGACCTAATGTCAGATACTGTGGTATAAGAATCCTATATGAATATTGTCTCACTTTTGCTCATGTTGAATTTAAGTAATATAGTATGCCTTTTAATTTATATTTGAAGGTTTAAACAGATATATTGATGTGAATATTATTTAAGTGAACAATATGGCAGTTTAGTATTGGCAAAAGTGAGTAATTAGCAGTGACAGGGTGTCGCGGTGTGTCCACAGGCCTCACAGTACACATCATCAAAACCAGTCAGGACAAGTACATGAGCGCGTCAGATTTTTTCCTGGGACACGTGCACACTGACGTTGTCATGAGAGTCACCTGTAGAGAAACTGTCTTTCTTATATTTATGTTTGCCACAGGCTCAAAGCATAATGCCGGAAGTCATGTGGAGAATGACCCTTTTAGCAGCACCTATGAGCTAACTCACTTATGGAGATGTAAATCAGCACAGATGTGACTACAACAGGGACATGACAGTGGTGAGCCGCCGCAGACAGTGGACTGTGTTAGCGGCTGTGGGATGGACGACATCAATTAGCCTCCAGCAAATCTGACCTTGAAATGGAGATCAGGCCTCAACAGGAAGTCTCCCTGTACCACAACCCCAGTTTCAGTTTTGTTCCTGCATCATTTATTGATTTTCACTTTTCTTATGACTGGAACCATGTGGTAACTTGAACATACAAGAGGGATTATTATAATTTTTGAAACCAGCAAGTTATACACAACATACTTTCTGTGACGAGTATAATCCTTCCCCTGAGGTAATACGTTTTGTGTAATAAGTACTACTGGCCTCAGAGTAATTTTTTAGTGGTTTAGTCACCAACCTTGACTACACAGTGCAAGTCACAACATGTCTGCTTCAGGCAAATCCTGAAAGCTGACACTTCCTAAAACAATGCTCAAATGCATTTACAAAATCAATGAGAAAAAGGATTAGAATGTTTTAGTATGTGGATGATTGAGTATCACAAAAAGCATTCTTCAAGGTTAGACAGGACTCTTCTAGGACAAGTGCTTCTATCTTATAATAACTGCAGTCTATGAATGGTTTGAATGGCAGAGAGTGATACTTACATATAGTTGGGATGTCATTGCTGTTTAACCTCTGTGTGGTTTCAGAAATGGTGGTCTGCTTTCCAGGGGTGGTTTTTTCAGCATTATATTTCAGTGTCACTGAGGAGTCACTCTGTGTCACTTTAGGAGAGAGAGGCACAGACGGCCGCTGAGTAAATTTGTCCTCCACCAACACTTCAGGACGTCCAGAGGTGATGGGGACAGCACTGGAGGGAGAGTGTGTCGACAAAGGCAAATGTGGAGGGGGCATAGTCAATCCCATGGTGGGATCAGCTGATATAACGAAAGGGTCTTGTCCAATACGTTTAGGGTCCAAGTGTGTGGGTGGTTCATACTCAAAGATCTTATCCACAAAGACCCACTTGAGGCCGGCTGTACAGAGGGCTAAGCTAAGCAAACAGGCCAGGATGGGCAGGATGCAGATTTTCTCAGAGTGAAGGCAGTTGTTAATCTGCTCTATTTGTATGCACACACAGCAGGCTCCAACTCTCCTCTCTGTCGCCTCTCCCTGCTCCTCTACCTGCTCCTCGTCCTGTCTAGAGTCACCCTCTGGCGCAGTTTCCTCATCAATCCCCTCTTCAGCCTCATCAGCTGTCCCTGTCTCCTCTTTCTCTTCTGGGACTTGTCCGGTATCAACAGTTGAACCGGTTGGGGACACCGTCCCGGCACTGATGTCCTCCATTCCCTCAGTCATCCTTCCCGGCACCACAATGGGAAGGCTCAAGTAACTCTGCAAATATTAACTCAGAGCATCGCACTGTGGCCAGCCATCATCCACTGCTGCTTCCATGATTATTAGCTGGGATTTGTGAAAAAAAAGTTAGAAATGCTGTTGAGACTCACTGCCCTGATCTTGTTAACAGAAACACCCAGGGAGCCTTTTAAATACTGGAAAAAGGAGATCCTTATTTGTGCGTTCTTTAAGAAAAAAGCATGCGCCTAAAAATAGATTTGACATAAATGCTGCAGATAAGAGCAGAAAAAAAAAATTAGAGGTCAATAAAGCTTTGCATACTGCACTTGAGTGGTGGGACAGCAGTCTGTTACTCACCTGGGAACTTGGAGCGAGGATGTGGGGCGGACCAGCTGCAGAGGCTGCGGTTGCTGTGGTGTAGAGGACAGGAGGGCCAGGCACTGCAGTGGCACGAGGGACATGCTGTCTTGTCTGTGGAGCTCCAGGCAACAGAAAGGCTGAATCATCAGGGATAGGCAGGTGCCCGTCCGCACAGCATCAGCCACAGAAAGAGATGAGTAAGGAGAAAGAAAAAAAAGAGCATGTAGAGTGAGGAAGAGGAGGGCGGGAGGGCTGCAGCAGCACTGAAGGGCAGACGGGATACTCCCCTTTTCTAGAGCTCACTCCTCCTCTCTCTTACTCTCAAAGTGGTGTGCAGGACAGCCTCTGCTGCCTCCTCCCTCAGTGCTGCTCTTCCTTCTTTCCTGTCTACTGCTGTACTCTCATTGCAGACTTCTCTCAATCCGTGCACAAAGCATCCAGCTAAGCAAGTTCCGACTTGATCCAATTAGAGTCCATGTCAGCGAATCACAGACAGGCTATGGCCACGGCCACCCCTCTAGCACCACTCCCCATTGTGCTGCTGGTACTATAGGGTGTGTTTTTTGTCAAGGGGAAGGAGCCAGAGAAGCAGACATATGATCTGTCCCATGAGACTGCAGCCATTGTGCTCTACTCCTTTCAAGTTATTACTGTAATAATGTGCATGCATAATAATGAACTTAAAATGCATACAGACACTAAGAGATGCTTCACTCACTCAATAAGTGGGCGTATATTCAAATTCACACTTAAACAATAGCTCTATTAATTATGAATATACGTGCAAGTTGGATATCTTTTATACAGAATAAAGATGTCTCTTCATAATAGTATATAATAAGTTATTTAAGAATAAAAAAAATGGTAATCAAATGTTAATGTCCACACTCTTAAGTTAATCACAGAGCGTATAAATGTGACAAAAAGCTCCCAAACCAACCATAAAGTGTTGAGTCCCCCAGCCCCCAAACACACCTCCGTAAGAGGCTCGCGGGACAGTGCACGTGCTTAAATAAGATGAGGACGGGCACAGGGGTCAGGGCCCCTGCCACACTGAGCACTGACACCACTGTGACCCTTTCCAATCCTCAGACAGAATTAATACCAGTAATGGTATCTGCCAGAGAGCACTTCCTGTCAGACCCTCTGAATTAGGGACCTGCATATTGATTACCTCGTCAGCCTTTTCATTTTATTTTCTTGGGTCCTTTGTTTGGACGAGATGTATGTTAGAAATGTATTTCTCATAGATTAAAACACGTGTTTGGAAACAGGTTCAAAATAAATATATATAGTATTTATCATATGTGGCCCACCATGACATGCTCCAATAGAAAAAGACTGGATCCTGTACAGGCCAACATACATATAATCTATATATTCTATATTTTAAAAGCGGATTTTGTTCATTTTGTCCTATTTTTAAAGTCGACGAGAGCACTGCTGCCACTTACCTGACTGTTACTTGTAAGCTCGCAGCATCGGAAGATGAATAATAAACTTTATTACCACAAATCAAGCACTTTGGCTTTGCAGGTGACTGATGTGATGGTTGAGGTGAAAGAACATTTTTCGATCGCCCTCTGGTGGCCGTAATTTAACACAAAACCATATTCTGTTAAAAGCATTATAAAATGTATTTAATTAGCATAGGATTAAACAGACGTGAATGAATATCAACACACAGTAAATGTAATGCAACTTACAGACTGGTCTGGAAATGACCATTATTGTCCTGCATTAGATTAACTTAAAGCTAAAACAACACCAGATAAATTGGTAGATTCCAATATTGATTTGAGTTCATTTTGACATCCACAGTCCCTTTGTCTATCCTAACATTAGTCAAATGTTTTGATAAAATAACACATTAAATACAAACAGTGTAAGTGTAAACATCAGCATAAAACATAATTAAAGAGACAGAAAAGTAATTGTCTGTATACCATAACGGCCCAAATGGCTTTGTGCATTACAACATGAATATACATTATATTTGCTGTGACGGATAAATTAGCATTGTAAATAAAAGCAGCATCCACATTTTACTGATTCTCGTCATGTGTACGGAGCATTACTAAAAGACAACTTCAATATCATTGGCTAGTCTGTAAAATGCATAGTGTTTGTGATTCCAAAGATCTGACATTACAGTAAAATTCATGAATATGTAAGCGTCAATTATTTTTTCATAGAGATCAATAAAGACACCGTAGGCACAAGTTGGCACTGAGAAGAAAAGAGGATGTTCAAACAACAAGATTATAGATTTCTAAGCAGTTTTTCATCCCCAAACATGACCTTTAGCATAAATGTCGACCAACCACTTTAAGTGTGTCTGGTAAGTCTAATCCTTTAATCAGCCTGTAAGAGCCCAGGGGTCTACATGAAGAACTGAGCCAGAAGGTTTGCTATTCCCAGTAGAATCAGAAAACTGTGGAAGACGGCAGAGAACCAGGTGAGTGCTCCTTGACGGTGAAGCGAGATCATGTGGACCAAAGCAGGAAAGATGAACACCAAAGCCAGACCGCACGTGGCACCGGAAAATCTACAGAGAAAACACAAGTCACAACTGGAACCTTGCAGCTGATCACATTCCCCTGATGGCGTCATGCTAACTATAGGCACTGCTCTGTTTGAGGCTCGATTACTCAAGTTAGACTTCAACCTGAGCTTTGTTTTAACCATAGACTGTATAAAAAAGAGGACTAAGCAAGTGTGACATTGCTCGCAACATTTAGCTCTAGTCAAATGAAGCTCACGACACTAGCACTTACAGGAGTGAATTTGGAACCAAGCTCCATATTAGGAATAGTTTTGTTTTTTTTACGGAAAAAAAGAACAAAATCAAAACACGATGGTCACGCAGAGCAGGTTAATACGAACATTTTAAGACCAAAATAACAAGGCTCATCACGGCATTTATAGAGAGAGGGGTGACAATATTCCAATGCAAGTTATTTGGAGAGGGTCAGAAGGTGCCAGAAGAGCCTCCTTGCCAACTTCCTATGTGTCCCTCTATATACACGGTCTATGGTTTTAACACAATCTGACCAGAACGAATAGCCGACATAGATGTAGCTGCATCAGGTGAGCTGATTTGTGCTGGTAAACAAGCCCCTCTCTTAAATCAAACACCTAAACAAGACCATGAACTCCCGTATTAAGCACAGGCCCCTGAAAATGTGCAATTTCTGATAATCTTAAAACTTTTCTGTCAGTGTTTGCAAATGGGTACATTGTGTTACCGTGGTAACTGGCATATAAATACATGTGCAATCCCCCAGCATGATGTCAGTGCAAAGTATCAGTACAATATTCCTCATTGGGGAGGTCTACATCTTTGAACTCTTGTGCAGATTAATTGTGAGTACACTTACCTGATGATAGAGCCAATATTGGGATAAAACATCGCTGTAAGTACCCCAGCTCCAACAATCAACATGTTCAGCAACAGGACATGAATGAAACTGGAAAAAAAGAAAATAATAATACACACCTATTACAGCGCTATCAGGTTAAAATGAAACAAAATTATATTAAACAATGTATGAAAGGCACAGCTTAAAGGATGAAAGATTCAGCTTGCAGATGGTTTGTAACTTTAAAATACTTCCTGTGTTGCAATCTTACCTGGGATAGTTGTTTCCAAAGAACTGACTCATCACTTGAACACGCACTAGATATCCCAGAAGGGGGTACACTGTTATCATTTGGAATAACAGAAATGTCCGCGCGACAAACACCATCACATCACCGCTGGGGAAATTATCCAGAAAATTCTAGAGAAGATAAGCAGGCATAGTTTTTGTAAGCATGCGTGTAATCATCAACTTTATAGACAATGTATAGTAAATGAAGTGTACTTTGTACCGGTTCAATACATTCTTTGGTTAGAGGAGGAGAGGGAAAAGCAGAAAAGATCAAAACCCCCACATAGAGGTAGGTCAGGCCAACCAGGAGGTAGGCCACAGAAAGGTCTCGAACCTAAAATAAAAAACCCAGATGATCTATGTACAGTATGCACAAACAAATATTCAAGTAAATTGGTCAGTGCCACTCACGTTGTTTTCTTGGTTTTTGTTGCTTTTCATTAAAGTGATGATACAGTTGTGAATAAAAAAAGCCAGTGTGAGAACACCGGTCAATTGGGGAAATTGTAGTCTAAACTCTGGAAGGACAAAAAAACTTTTGATTTAATTTTTAGAGATCAAGAGCTATAGACAGCTCTGTGTAAATACAATGAGAAAATAAATGGTGTAAGAGTATTTACCTGGAACAAAAAACTGCGTGTGATCAAACCAGTGGAACTCCAGGTGAAAGCCAAGACGGCAAGCTTTGTAAGTGACTAGTGCAATGAGGTAGAGGACAGAAATGGTGCCTAAATAAAAAACATTTTTTAACGAATTACATTTAAAACTATAGAATATCCACATAAAAGTTTCTAAACAAGATCTTACCCAAAAAAGTAAATCTAGCAAAAAATGAAGCAGAACGAAAGCAGAGCAGTGGTAGCAGGAGCACAATTAAGTACAGAGGGATGGTATGGGTCTTGCTCCACCAATGTGCAAAAGAGGTGTCATCAGAACTGTTGTTTGCATTTTGGTCCACAAACAATGAGCTAGAATTTGAGTCCGGATAATTTGGGAAAGGGCAGATCACTGTAAATAAATACAGATTTTTTTAAATCAGGTACATCATATATTATTAGACATTTGTACAAAGAAAAACATTTGGGTCTTTACCTTTGTCTGAACCATTTGTTCCAAATTCAGTGTCTGACACACTGACATTGTGAGCATAGTCTAAAAAAGAAGAACAAATTTAAACTTTTAAAACACTGATTCAGTAGAATGAATGTGCAGTGGGACGAATTCTGTCACTTACTGTAGATAAACTGCCCACTGTTGAAGAGAAAGTTGGACATAAGAACCCAGTAGACCACCATGGCTCCTATTAGAGAAACCATTGAAAAGAAAAGACTGGACCACTGGCCAAACTTCCCAAAGTAATATCGACAGACATCAGGGAATTCCCAATCCGATGTGTCCATATAAGCTGTGAATTAAAAGAGCATTATATTATCAAAGAAGTAAATTACATTATCCATGTGACAAAGTATGTGAGCATAATAGTGTGGAAACCAAGACAGTTACATTCATATGATTCTTTTATATAGTTGGATGGATTACATTTATATGAATTATGAAATATGTACAGTTTACATGTTATTTGTTAAATAACATGAATAACAGTTTTCAGTTAAGTCAGTTTTCAGCAAAATACTTATTAAGAGCGCAGGTGTATAGTTATAAAATATGATTTTAAGAATCAGGCTGGTGGAAAATAAACATTATTGAACTTACGAATAGACTTTGGTGATTTAAGCACAATATAACAGCAGTACAGCAGGAGCAGACCGGTGAAGATGAGTATAAGGATCCCCATGGTGAAACCAGCCTGGTGATAACACACAAATATATTTAAAATTTGATCACAGTAGAATATTGCAGAATTTTCTATCTTATAACCTGACCTGTTTTATGCCCCATGGTATGCTAAGTATGGAAGTACCCATCATTGTGTTCCATATAGCAAATCTAGGAAGAAAACGCATAATAAAAGCTTTATTAAAACAATGAACACAGTATAAAGGTAACAGTTCCCTTTTGTTAAAAGTAAAACGTACATAGTGATTATACTGGGGTTTTTAGACGATTGGTCACTGCTGGTCACCTTAAAGGCAGTCCCCAGTGGGCTGTAGATGTAAATTTCTTCTGGTCGTGGGATCACATGATTTGGAGGACTCTGAAAAATATTAATAAAAAATGTATAAAAGGCATACCATGTTCTATATCCTATGTCCTTATTTCATTTTCATTGCATTTTATTTCAATGTGTCTTCAATGGGTTTATTTGCACAATGTAGTGTATGTATTATTCATTATATTAAACTCTGCAGGACTTGCAGAGTAGGAAAGTAAAAGTAGTAGGAAGAAGTCCAAATTGACTAATTGACTATTGACTAATATATAAAGAAAAGATGATGGTAAAAGATAATCCCCATATATAGAAATGGTCAAATTAAATTATCAAATTAAAATATCAACAAATGTGTCAGACAATAATCAGGGACAAAATTATTGCCAGTTGTGTTTAAAATGCCACATTTTATGTGTTTTTGGCACTGATGTGTGAGTTAATACTCAGTACAATTATAGTGGACATACGGCTTTATACTGGGCATATTTAGAGATGTTTACTGAGAGCTGAGAGAGACACTAACCAGGAGTCTGTCAGACGAGCCGGTCAGTTTGCTGTAGTAATGCACTCGACTATTGAGAATGGCAGCTTCAGCAGACACTCTCTCCTGTGGGTCATCAGCTACAATGTTCCTTGGCTCCACGTGGAACGGTCTGCAGGAATTTACATTAGACTCATTTACAGTTCATAAGGCTTCGAATGCAGCTTGTGAGTGTGAACTTCATAATACATTATGTGAAAAATTCCTTGTTGGGTACTGTGAAATACCTAACTGGATTAAAACACGGAAATGCTAACATGGCTGCATGGTGCTAAAGCACACATACACAACTGACGTTTTGGTATTTGCTTGTCAAGTCACTTCCAGGAAACTCATGCACGAGAAGGACATAGTGTTTACTGTTAATGATAAAATGCCCCCACATATACTGGGCAAGTAAAAGTGTTTCCACATCACAATACTTGTTTATAATATGAATAATTTAAGGATGATCAATACAAGAAAAACAAATGAAGAGCAGCTCTGCATATAACTATGCTTGTTTGCCTCACATACCAGACCCTGACTGTGTCAATACATAGATATATAGATGGATTGACAGATAGATACTTTATGTATCCTGAAGGAAATTCATAATAACATAAAATAATATAAGCAGTGAATATCCAGACTGTCTATAAAATACTGTTTAGAGGCCCATCTCTCTATGACTCTTTCCTTTAGAGACACATGAAAACAGTAACTGTATGAAGTGTTTAGCGATGTGTCATCAGGACCCACCTCTTGACTTTTACATCCAGAGAGTCTGTGGAGCCCCGATGAGAGGTCTCCCCCATCTGCTCTGAAGCCAGCAGCGGTCGGCTGTCATCTTCCATGATGGATCAGGCTTAGATTGTCACAGGTTACATCACCTGACACAAAAGTAATTCAGTCACAGAAAACACTAAAACTTCAAACTCATAAAACATTGCATATTGTCTGTGTTGACAACCATTACAATACAATAAGGGTTGGTTCAGTGAATCATGTAGATCTAAAATACGCCAAAAGACAAACACAATGAAGACAGTGAAAGCATGGCACATGACTTTTCACTTCACCTGAATCTTACACTTAAATCAAAGATCAGAAAATAGTAAATATTAGATACATAAAACATTGTATTGTAATTTATTATTATGTGCTCATATGGCTTTTCTTATTCGGCCTTAGCCCTCTAAAGCTGTGGAAATACAGCAAAATAATTAGATTTCATGTTGTGGTTATCTACTTAACCATGACTGTAAATAACGCTCCATCTCTAATTGCATTATCACAGTGGCTAGTGTTTGCAGTCCGATAATAAAAAGAGATTGACAGGCCATACCTTATCAAGAAGAAGATCTTCTGTCGTCTGTTTTAACTGATTTCACAATTCATCTCACGTTTGCCTTGTCAGCAGATGGTAAAAACTGTTGTTAAGCAAAAATAAAAAGAAGTCCACGCAGCAGCAGCAGCAGCAGGAATCAGGAAATCCCTTTGACAAAGCCTAACCCTACAAAACCAGAACAAACCAGACTTTTAGTCTGAGTAGACACTATCCGGATACTGTGATTAATAAAAGCGTAGAAGCGCAGGATGCTTGATGTCTTTCATGACAAAAGTGCAGTTTTGTTGTTTTTATTTCCTCCTGTCCCCTTTCTTCTTCTGCGCTTTTCACACTGTGCGGCGACTCTAGCGCCACCATCTGGACGTCGACCATAAGCTCCAGAAACTATAAACTATAAACTCTATAAAATGGGGTCTTCTCCAACGTGACTTTACCCGGACACCATGATTTTTGGTAGGAAATCCTGAATTATCATTACGCATTTCATATTTTTGACCAGGTCAGAAGGTGTTGAATATGGTTTGATTTACCAGAAAGAGCATTTTTGTTATTCAATTATTAGAATGTCAATATTATTATGAATATAGGCCTATAAAATGTAAATAAAATATTTGAATTAATACAAAAAATAGACATAAAAAGTAGGAGTAGGAAAGAAGTAGTAAGAAAAAGGCCTCGTGTAATCCTATGAAATATTTAATGAACAACCAAAAATAATGACAGTCAGTACTACAATAAACATTTTCTGTCTTTATGTCTTTATCATCCAACAATCAGTGCAATTGTCTCCAAACTCATATAACATTGACCATTTACTAAATAGTTTCTTTACCTACAACTCTTCCACATAAAATATTGAACACATAAACATTTGAAGAACCATGAGTGCAAAGTGATTAGATTGTCTATAGATCTTTAGACCGTTCTCACAAAGGCAGTGATGTTGGATTTGATTCTTTAGTCAGTGGCATGTCCAATGATGACTTACAATTTCACTGGCACCTTTATGAAAAATGGTCAGATTTATTAATTTATGGATAAAACACAGGTACTTTCTTTAAGACTTTGGAGACGTATCCTTCCCTTCTCATTGGTTACAGATTTAAGTTAATATAAAATCACCCTTTATATTGGAGTGATATAGCTCCTAATTATTTGAAATGGAACACCGCTATTACATATTTCCAGCTTGTGTTAAAATGCCACTTTCTTGTGATGAATTTGAAAGAATGGTCATGTGCTTATTTGTGGCAGTCCTGAAATCCACCTTTTCAGACCGAGATTTCGGGTTTTAGGGAATGAACGGAGCATTTTAATACAAGTTGAAACTTTAACATTTTCGACATCTTTGGAAAGCAGCACTATATGGGAACAGCAATAGGACATCAATGTTGTCTTTTTTCTTCCTCTTTGCATGCATTCAGCTGGGGTCCATAGAAGCACCTTTATGTAACGTAGCACCATTTTTTAATATGTTCCTATATATTTAAGTATATGGGACCCATCCCTAGGCATGCACACACTCTAAGACTTAGTTTTCTGGTTGCCATTTCTAAAATTAGTTTCAAACAGTACAAGGCAAGTTATGAATATCCATACAGTACTTTACATGTAGAAGATGAACAAATACAGTTTACATTAAAGAAAGTGCTACCGTACAAAACTTTCTTTTTTAGCCTTACTCTAGAGGACTAATAGGACACACCGATGTATTACATTACATTTATGTATTTATACACCTTTTCACATTTCAATTTTCATTTCAGCTCTTTTTAAATTATAATATTTCAAAACTTAAACAATGTAAAAAAGAACCAAAAAATAATAATATTTTGTTAGTTTACATTCACATCACAAACACAAAAATTTACAGTTGGACTTTGTAAAAGTTATTGTCATCCCAGACCTAGCTGTGGCATCCAGGTCAATGAGGAGCAGTTATAATTAGCTTGAACAAGATAACTGCTAAAACAGAGCACGTGAATGAAAATATACAGTCTGCAAAAGTGCTTTAAGGCGTCAGGGTTGGAAACAATCCAGATTTCTTTCCTTGTGTTCATTTAAAGTCCAACCACTTCAGGCCTCTTCAAGTGCGCTGTGCTGACAGTGCAACCTCATTGAACAGTATCAGGAGCTTTCCTGCTGTCGAATGCTTAGGACAAAGCCTGTAAATGTACCAAATGATGATATTTTTCACTGAAGGCTACACACTGAGGCATGATTTACACTAAACACTTTATTTTACAAATAAGAAGTGTGAGCCCAGGTTTTATACAATTCTGTGCAAAAGTACTAGATGTAGAATATAAAAGTGTGTATACTGTTTAGAATACAGACATTAGCCCATCTACCAGAAGACTGGTGCTTCAGTCCTTTATTATTGTGTCTCTGGAAAGACAATTCATTATACCAATGGAAAGCTACAACATCTAGGAGTGAATGAATAATACAGACCATACAATTACAAACCCAAAACCTCCAGGAGAGATTTCGGGAGTATTTCCCATTAAGGAAATACCTGGGTCTGGTGTTTGCTACCGAAGTGCTTTTGAAGTCTGTGTACCTTCAGACATCGACCAAACCAGAGCAATTCGTTGCCGCTTATCTAGGACCCTTGCACAGTATTCTATATTCTTAACCTTTACAATGAATATTTTTGACATGGAATTAGGTTTCATTTTAATTATTTTTAAATAGTTAATTATTTTAATGATTAAAAATAATTCAAATTAATTAAATCAATTGTTTTGAAAATATGCATATTGCACAGGAAACAGGTTAAAATAACAACTCAGCCCTTGTATTTTCTCCATTGTGTGAAAACAGTTTAACTATGTCAGCAGAGGTTTCCATGTGAAGAACACCTTTATATTTACATCTGTTACATTGTTTGCTGGCTATGACTTCATGAGGACTGCATGTTATTGTGGTATGTGAGGTAAAACTGTTGAACAGAAACTACAAGACTGTTGTTGTGACTGGGCTGGGACATAATTCAGAGCATCATTTATATTGTAGAAAAACGTTATGCACATTAAAATATTTCTCTTGTAATACGTGATAAAATTCTTTAGATTTAGGTGGTCGGAAAGCTCACACTGGTAAAGTGCTTTTTCCTCTCCTCTCCTCATTTTTCCTTTTTTTTTTTTTTTTTTTTTTTTTTTTTTTTTTTGCTGCAGTGCGCTCTTCATTTGAGATCTTAAAAGCGAAAGGGACGAAATAAGTCCAAAGATGAATAAGTATTATAGTTGAGAAACATGAGGTGTAGAATCTCCCGTGAAACACGTATAAACTATTGTTTCTGGACTTGATGTCTTTCCTGTGTGTCCTCACTTCACCTCGCAGCTTTAAAAATGAAATGTGTGCTGTTGCCTTGGCAACAGCACAGACGATGGGCCTGACATGGCCGAGCTCAGCGAGCTTTGAATGTTAACACTGCAGTAAACAAACGACTCATCACTGTCACCATAATGACTTTTATCTGGATACTTTACGATTCAATTTGTCTTCAAATGAGTTTATAATAACATATGACATATCTGTATAATATTAAGAATGATGTGCATTCAGTAAGAGGCTCCACAAAGCCACAGGTTTAACATGAAGAATTCAATGATCTGAAATTTACAAGACGATATTGGACTGATGATTGTCCCCTCATGTCAAAGGCTTAAACTGACATGGTCCCTTAACAGATCAAGTCTAGCTCAAGCAAAGTAATTAAAGTGCTTATTCCAAATTTTAATGACCCTTTTAGGGGAATGGATTCATTTTATAATTTTATTTACAATAAGTGCTATTTTAACTTCATATACATATTAAAATTTCATACTCGTATATAAGCTTCATACTGCCCAACATTTTTTTAAATGAATGAACATTTTTTCAGCTAAAATAAATTGTGCTTAAATGATACTTTATACACCCCCTTAAAGCACACATATAACTAAGCAGCTATACATACCTAATCCTGTGCTTTCATGCACTAAAGGCATCGGTTAAAATAAAATAAGTGGCTTAACATCAACGACTTCTTCTACCAATAATGTTATTTAGTTCCACCTGAACTCTACAGGGCAGAGTGCAGTGTGCAGCCAGAATAATGTCACAGACACGCGGACCACCCACATCCAGTAAGTGATACGTGGTTGTAGAGATGGTCAATACTGGAATTGCTTAAAAATCACCTGACTTAATTAAAATCTACACATTTAAAATAATGGAATCTCTGGAACAACTTGTCATGTTTTCATCTGTCATTGCAAGTGTTTTCCTGGGCTTCTTTTTCACTCGTGACTACTGTAAAATTAGGCCTATACAAATGTGCAAAACCATCTTGACCATGACCACTTATAACAGCTTCACAAGCACTTCCACAAGAACTAGTAGATCAGCCTGTAGAAGGGATGATTTTGGTTAATAAATGGACGAAGCAGGACCACTTACCAGAGCTATATTACCACTCACTCATTCCTACACAGCGCTTTAATTGCTCAAGCTCTTGTCTGCTACGTTTAAAGCACAAAGGTTTGTCATTTTTATCAACAGCAAAGTCATGAGCAGCTGAAATTATCATAGCACCAAACAAGACAGAACTATTCAGCGTCCTAATTAAGGGTTGATCCTACGGCTGAAGCCTTTCTTTCTTAGCTGTGTATTTATGAAGCCCAAAATATTTAGTAAAAAAATCTTTCAAGTATTTTTCAAGGCTTCATTAAGGTCACTTTGTCAGTGCCTAAATGCAATTTTAGAACCATCAGCTCAGGCATTAATTTCAAAGGGCAAAGAAGAAAGCTATTGATGAGGTCCAATGAGTAATGTATGAAGTCTGAGCTTTACCAGCTAGAATAATGCACAATGTCTGTTAAGCTGCCTTATTTATACTAGATAATTTAGATTAACATCTGGCTCTAGGACTTAAGAAAAAAAAAATCTGAAACATGAAAAAGAAACTCTCATCTGTGCTCAGTGGCACCATGCATGACAAGTTATCCCAAAATAAACAAACAATACATTTTAGTAGTCCTCATCTTTAGAGACTTTTTCACAGTAACCCCCCAATATATATTCAAACGTTTAAGTTCAAGTATTGTTAGTTGAGGCTTGAATTATTTTGAATTAAATAAAATATACAAAGTTGAATAGCTTGGGTTCTACATAAGTTCTTCTGTTAGGAAGAATGATAGTCATTTCACTATATTGCACAAGCAAGCGTTTTACTCAGAGAAGCAGGGTTTAGATTATACTGGTGTCCTGTCTGACCCCAGTCTGATCAGAGCTCATTATACTCCATGCCACATCATGTCTAGTTCAGGAGCCTTTGTGCGGTGCTGAACCTGTGACCACATCATAATTACCAGGTAGAACCAACAGCACAGTGTTTCATTACTCATTAAGAAAATTAAGCTCTAGTTTACATTTGGGTCGAGATAAACTTATATCTCACAGGCTTTTTTTTCAGTGACAGATGTTTAGGTCAATAAATGTCAAAAGAATGTAAGGACATGGCTGCAGACAGTGGTGCAAAGCAATGTACCTTTAAGATGACAAAAGCAGTCAAGCTGCAGACAGGAAAGGACTGCACTGCTGCATACACCTGCATTCACACTTTTCCATAGAACAAAATAGGTCTGGCAGCCTCATGTACCATAAGCGAATGATGCAACACCGTCTAAGTCGCCTGTGTAGACTATAGGCGAGAATTGGAGGTTGATGTGGACATTGGACAAAAGGGGCTTAAGGAAAAAGTTGACATTATCAATACGGAAATTAGATTAGGACAACTTCTTCACAGCTTTTGAACCGATTTTACCAGCCCTCTGCAAAGGAGCCAGCCGGAAGAATTAATGGGGGCATTTGGGGACACGATCAGCCAATCGTAAGCGGAGCCTGCGCGGTCCTGCCAGTCTATTCACTACACACGTGTGACATGCAGAGGGACGCGCACCTCAGGCGTCCTGCTCCTCACTGTCCTGTCGCACATCTGTCCTCTTATCTTTGTGACAAGAGAAGATGCGTCTCATTTCCTCTTCGTACCTGATGAAGTTTTCCCCAAAGCGAGCCCAGGCTTTGAGTGGCACCGTGATGGTGTTCCTGTAAGGCTGTCGCACCTCACTGATCTTTAGAAACACTCCGTACCTGTTAGACCCCACATCAAAGTAAAACCTCTTGTTGTCCACTCGGAAGGACGCGGCCTCCGGCAGCTCAGGCTCGTCTTCGTGGTTCCGGACAGCTTGGCCGCGGTCCTCGCCGTCGTCGTCCCCGTAGTCCTCGATGAGCTGTGACAGCGCGTCTCTGAACTCAATGAGCCCCTGCGCGGGCAGCACGATGGTTTGCTCGATGCCCTGGCCGTAGTAGCCCATGGTGCCGTATCCCTTGCTGACAGTTTGTCGAATGCGAAGGAACCTGCCCCTTTGGTTCTCCTTCAGATCCAAAAAGTACTTTCTGTTGTCCCTTTCTATAAACTCGCTCTTGAGCACTCGGTGCGCATGGTCCTCGGATGCGGCGGAGCCGGTGGGGGAAAGCTGCTGCTCCGCCGGTCTCCTGCGCGGCTCCTCAATGTTAGGGGGCGCCAGGCTTCCCCGCAGCCCAATCCTGGCATAGTAGTCTATGAAGTCCCCCAGACAGTAGCGCAAAGCCGGGGCCATGGACATGGACAGAGTGAGTTTACTCTTTCTGATGTTGTCATGGCGCCCCCTGCCAATCCAAACCTCTGCGATTTTTAGGAAGCGTCCGCGTACGCTCTGCTTCACGTCCAGGTAGAAGCGCTTCTTTTGGATGTCCACGCGTTTGGACGCCAGCTCCTGGATGTCACTGCCCTGTTGAGGCGGCTGCGTGGAGCCGGTCTGGACGAACTGTTGAGGAGGATATGTTCTCTGGGAAGAAGGATCTGATGCAATCTTACCCCTGACTCTTTCCATGCTTCTGCAACATCCATCAGCCATCATGGTTTATATTCCCCCAGTAAACAGTGCAACACAAAGCGATGCCCCCATGCCAATGACAGCCGAAAAGGAGAGCTAATCCATGCAACAACTGCTGCTGGCTGCGGGAAACAACTCCTATCCTCAAATGACCCGAAAATGGCAGCTAGTTTGGAGTCGTCAGCTGTTCCAGTTTCCTTGTCCTGGCTGAAAGGTCAAAGTACACTATTTAACTACTCTCTCGCAAACGTCAAAGCTTCTTCCATCACCTTTTTGCCTAAAAGATACTCCTTTGCTGAAGGAGTCAGAGAAGCAGCCAACCTGAAATGGGAGGAGGCGTACAATACTACATGAACCCGATGAACCTATCCACCCCCTCCCTGTCCTGAGAATACCTCTGTTAAAGGGACACGCCGCACACACGCACACACACACACACACACACACACACGCACACACACAGGCATGTGGAGCCTTTTAAAGAAAGCTACGCATATGTATTTTTTGTCATGAAGTACAAATAAATCAATCCGAAACACGTCGGATTGATTATTGTTCGACTGCTTTAAAATAAATACGAATGCGAATAAAATAAACACGAATAAAAGGAGTTGCGTCAATTGACGCAGGATTAAGATGACTGTTAATAGGCCGTTATATATACTATAAAACTGACAATTTTAGTAGTTGATTTTATTAGGCTATAACAAGCATGTTATTGGTGACCCAAGATAATTTGGTTGGATGTGATTTTATTGCTTCCACATCCACAATGAGTGTATAACAAATCTACAGTCCATAGTATTGAGGAGAACAAAAAAAACAGCCTTATTTTAACTGCCAACTGCATAAAAATGCATTATAACATTAACAACTCAATGCAAACATTTGTGCATGCAATCACGATGATGTCTCCACAATATTGTCAGCAATTCGCATGGGTTCAGCATGTCAGAGTGAAGATGTACATGGCAGACACATTGAGTAGTGTAACACTTTCAATAGGTAACAAGGTGCAGGGAACGCAAAACCCACAGAGTCAACAGTCAGGACAATGGACACAGAAGCAGAATGGCCAGCTGCTGTTGCTGCGGTGGACTGCATTCAAAAAATAAAAAAAGGTTTAAATGAGTTCAGCCAAGTGTCTCTACAAGCGATAATGTGCAAAATAAGACTCAGTCTCTTGAAATTGCATTGAAATATTTCAGTCTGAATTAAACAAAGGCATGAAAGGCACATACTATTTTACAACGTTCAGGTTTGAGTCTGTAGTTTTATTGTGGCCTGTATCCACCCAGCTGAGGCATATAGCTGGAGATGGGTGCGGCTGCCAACCACTCATGGGATTGTGCATCATCAGACTCCCTGTCCTCTGAGTCTTCTCCTGCGGGACAGAAGTCCAGTGTCTTTCCCTCCATTTCCACCTGATTGGGGTTGTCAGAATTCCCCTCACCATGACTGAGGCTTAAAGAAGGAAACTGCTGGGATTGTCTGCTGCCCTCTAGTGACAGCATGTCTGGATTCTCCTCCGACTCCAAAAGGGGCTGTGTAGACTCAGACCTGGAAAATACAGTTTGCTGCGATGGCAGGCTTGGTGTCTGGCCCTTGTATCCACTAGAGGCTACCACTGAGGAGTACTGCACAGTGCTGGCAGTTGTGTCAGCAACATCACCACCTTCATCACTGTCAGACACACTCTGCCGAGGTGAGGACATGCAGGAGGAGCCTCCGATACCGCTGCTGTGCTCCTCGGACATATATTTATCCTTCTTGAGGGGGAGACAGGCCTTGTCCTCTTCAAAGACTGACTTCCCATCGCAAATATCCACATCAAGTACACTGATGCCAGATAGACAGTTTTCACTTGAAGTTTCAGCCTGTTGACACAGTGCAGATAACTCATTATAATTGGTTCTACAGATGAATATTATAAAAAAATTTCTGCTAAAAACAGTTTTACATAAGTGTGAGAGGAGAAGCATCTTCAGTAAAGATGAAGATTGAAATAAGTATCTTATTTTGTGACTGAATTCCATGTGCAATTACCTTAACGGGATAATCAGGAGACCAGGTCCCAATAGTGCTTGCTCCAGGATTTGGAATTTGAGGCCAAAAACTTTCCTTGATGCTAAAAGAATTAAAAAATAAATAAATAAATAAAATGGTCTGAGTGAGGATGAGTGAGTTTCATTTGAAGTGTATCAATAATAATAGACCAGTTTTAAAGTCATGTCTAATCAATTATCAGTACAGTCTATAACATGAATAAATTGTTATTTGCACTTACACATCTCTTTTACAGATGCAGATCAGCATGGTCAGAACAACAACGAATAAAAAGCACAGGCTCACTCCAACTACAATGCCCTCGATCTGACCAGGTGCTAAAGAGAAATACATTTAAAAATTAAACAACTGAGACAGTGAATACAAGAATAAGAACAGGGTGATATTCTGGTATGTCCCACCTTTTTTATTTTAGAAAAAGAAAAAAAAAGACAAAACTAAGGGAATCTTAATTTCTAAAATGAAGCCATCCAAACCATCCAAACAATAATAAATACTATAATCTATAATACTACTAATACTATAATAAAAAAGAGGTAAAATATTCATTAAATATTCAGTGATAAAAATGTAATATAGAGAGGAAAATATAATAGTAAAGATGTACCACCTACCGTACTTGAGAGTGGTAAAGGAGTGGTTAGAGCCATTAGCAGAACCCTTGATGTTTGAGACTTTGATCCACACGTCGTATCTGGTGTTACGGGCCAGAGATTTCAGAG
>JACN01002972.1:0-24827 GCA_000787155.1 Scartelaos histophorus | reverse complement strand
ATGACTGGTCTTCATCAGGGCTTAGTTGATGGGTTTCAAAGTTCAGAAAGAAAATGTTAATCAATACATTTTGTCAGAATTTTGTTCAAACTTTAAAGATTCTATTGGGCAGGGGTCAACAAACTTGTTGGCTTCAGGTGCCACTTTGACAAATCCAGCCCTCTTAGTATGCTACCATTTGCCACAGTCAAATGATATTAAACTTTTTGGCTTTTGGCTCTTTAATTATAAATTGCCACATTGCAGTTGTTATATTGTACTTTTAGTGCAGCTCAATAATTCATAATGTTACTCAAACTGTTATATGGTATAAATGGTAGTAAACAGCCCTTTGGCTCTTCATACAATCTTGAAAAGGCGGTTAGGAATAAAGTAAATCTCTGCATTCTGATGCTTTTTGGTTGCTTTTATTTAATATTATCTTTAAATGATTTATATTATTATATTCATATTTTATTATTAATTAATGTATTATTTAATTCCATTTGTAGTTTCTACTCATTCCACGGTACACACATGCACAATGGATGAAAGACCTGACAGTTGCGGTGGCCAGTGAGTGGGGAGAGTCATTACAGGAGTAGTTCTGAGCTGTGGTAGCGAGTGTGCAGCAGTGATGACGTGCCATTAAGCGCAGCAGGACATCATATTTTTTTCTGACAGTTTTGCTGTGCGTGCCCCTCAGAATCCCTCTGCGTGCCCTCTTTGGCACCGTCGCCTCTAGAGCTTTGCTGACTGCTGTTATCGGAGCAGAACAACAGAAAACCATCTTGCAGGAGCGTGTCCATTGAATATTTCTTTTCCAAAAAGGAAAAGTTTGTTAACTTTACTACAGCTTGACTTGGTATGCCAAAATGTTGGTTATTGGACATAGACATAAGATAAATATATGATATTGGAATTGGCTGAGAGACCATTAGCTTCCTTATTGAGGACACAAACACAAAGTGATTTTATCCGCAGTATCTGATAATCCAGTTTGAACAAAAATTATTTACATAACAAAAACATAAACAACGTTTGTTATTAAATCACCGTGGCCAAATGAAAATCTAATATTAAAACCTAACCCTAACCTTATAAAGAACACCCTGTGACTCTGAAGTACAGTGCAGTTGCTTCAGACAACCTTGACTTCGAGTCTCTAATGTTAATTCAGAGCTTGGCATCCATGACTTTTTCTTCCAATGATGTTTGGTATATTTTGTCAACAAACAGTGTTTACAGCACATGTCAGCGTATATACTTGACATTTAAAATAACAAGAACAAAGTAGATGCAAAACTTAATTAGTGGAGTCTGTTTGTTACTCTCTCTGTTTCTCATTTGACTTGGCTGAAACTTGGTATGTATCTGATCTTCTATATATCTCCTGTCAGCAGCATGTTTTTGTGCTGGCTTGCCTTTTCCCTGTTCCTACCCACCAGGGAACTCTTGTTCATTTTCGACTTGTATGCATTTATTTTCTACACCGAAAGAGGTGCTTTAAATAATACATTAATATAGGTTTAGATTTTATCATTACACTAATAACTTGATAATTTCTTGTTTCCATTGCTCTGTTTACTGCACATATAATTCGTCTTTGGATTAAGTAAGACTTTGGTAGTGCTATACTAGTAATTTTCACTATTATTAATTTATCTTTTTTACAACAACCACACTCTGACAAACTACCATTCAGTTACTAATTGACTTTTTTGAGCTCAATCATGCTATATTGTTGTCCTCTCATCAAAAACATACCTGGAGTTTCACTTGTTTAATTTTCATTAATCCATTAATCTGAAGGTGTCTTCTCTGAGCACTGTGAAATGCTCTGATTGCATTCTGTCCAGATTGTAATATTACAGTTAGAACTCCTGAATTCTCATAAGCCATCACTGGTCACATTCTGTGGTCAAATTATATTCATTACAAATGCTTGGTTTTATTAGCATAACATTCATAAGAATTTAATTTGTTTACTTTTCCCATTGTTCATTATGGTTGCTGACAATAGAAGGAGCTTCAATGCTTAAATTCATTTTGAAACAGGTGTGGTTTACAGTGTCTTTCCCACAATATTTTGAAAGAGAAAATGTGAAGGTGACCAAAAGCATTAAAAGAGAATTAAACAAATAAAAATTCACAATAAATATCTCACCACTGATCTTCTGCTCCTATTAACAGTAATAAAATTTTCTTGTTCTCTCCACAGTGTTACTTCATATCAGACAATGCCAAGAAACATGCCAAGTCACCGTGTCCCATACATGCCTCAGTATGGAGACGGGTACCGCAGCATGCCCCGGAACAGCATGGCACAGCGGGACAGTATCTGCAGCATGTCCCCCTCTCTGTACGATCAGGCCCTGGGTCCCTCCTCCGCCGACAAACGCCGCTCCATGAGAGACGACACCTTGTGGCAGTTGTATGAATGGCAGCAGAGACAGGCCTATAACAGACACTCAGGACTGTACAGTAACATGGCCAGTCCCAAAACTATGATTAACCTGTCAGATCACGCCCCACCCAGCCACTCCATCCCCCCCTCACCCTCCCACGGCTCCCTGTCCATGTACGGAGGGTACTCGCCCATGAGGTCCTACAACATGAGCAGTGTACGCTCCGAGCTGTCCTCTCCAGTCTACAGGAGGGATATGAGTATGGACAGGAGGCTCAGGCCACCAGTCAACAAGGTGAACTTTTCATTTAGATGACATTTTTTCAATAAATATATTATTTTAATTTGAGTTTTATGATATTCTGCTTTTGCCAGTGTTTTAAAGTGCACGATATAACTATAAAAATACCTCAAAAGAGTGCATTCTTTCAGTGAGCGGGCTTGCCTCTGCTCAGAAACTTGCTAATTTCTAGGGAGACAAATCAGTTTAATGCCATATTGTGGAATATTCTAGTCAAAGCAATGCCACATTTATTGAAAAAAGCAGGTGGGCGGCCTCCACCAGAAATGTTATTTAAAGAAGACCTATTGTGCTTGTGTCTGCTTTCTATACTCTATTGCACCCTTAGGATCATTATGATATAATTTGGACATTTTAAATTGTCTACTGACTTCAGTGACCAATCATTCTAAATACCACTTTAGGTGAGTAAATGGTCAGGGGAAACGACTATAACATGGTTAAAAGTCAATTTTGCTTAATAGGTTTTTAAGGCACCTTCAGTGTAATTCTGAAAAAGTTAAGTGGCCATTAACCATAAACCAAACCACATGGAGCCACAAGTCACTTTTTATGCATAAACATTCAGGGCAAATATTTTTTTCTTTCAAATAATTTGTACAGCTTTGGACAGTAATGTAAAAAGTAAAATAAAATTGAAATATCTACATTTTTGTCATTTTGTCTTTCAGTATGCTTATCCGCCTGATCGGAGGTCAATGCCTGCAGGAATTCCAGTCCAAACCATTTCAGCTCAGTCTCTTCAAGGCAAAACAGTGAGTCAAACTTCCCTTGTGCTTTCAGAGCTTATGTGTGTGTGTGTACTCTCCAAAACCACAATGTCATTTATCTTATTCATCGCTTGTATAATTTAGACTTAATAGAAAACAAGTTTGTTTCCACATCTTCCATTTATCCTTCCTCTCAACCCCTTCTTACTCTCCTTCAATGTTTTTTTTTTTTTCCAAGTAAGACACAACCTAACCTAAATAGAAGACAGATTTAGGCAAAATGAGGATGTATGTTCCAAGGAGGATTTAGGGAATGCCCACTTCAGGAGCTCTTGGACTGGCCGTGCATCAGCAGAGACGTTAAACCCTGTCACTCGCCACACGCTAAGATAGATCAGAAATGTATGTTTTGGGGATAAGCATTGTCCAAATGGAGTGCATTTAAATCTTAAAGAAATTATGTTATCACAGCTGCAGATTTTTGTGCAGATGTACATTAATATTCAAAATGAAGGCGAATGATTAGAATGAGGCACATCTAAATATGGCTAATATTTTCAATGACAATAGCATGATTAGGAATTCATAGCTGGTTTGTGTTGTCAGTTAGCTCAAATTTCATTTCATACTCACTTTTGTTATTCTGGAGAAAACTTGTTACCAATATTACTATAGTTTTCAAAAGAAGATCATGCAGTTATTATGCTTGTTCTAATATATATGTAGATCATTTTCCAGTGTTGATACCTTTTCATCAATACTACAGTAGTTTTAGAATGATAATTTTTATACACGGATAAGTAAAAAATACTTGTAATACTTGAGTAATTTTAGTGTTAGTTAGATGGTATTGTTTTGTATCTCTTCAAACATTATGGCAGCACTTCTATTTTTATCAGTGTGTTAAATACAGATGGACCCCCAAATATTGCTTCTGATTTCAGCTGTCTTGATTTTCTAACCTATTTCTTTGCACAATATTCTGACATTGTTCAACCTTAGTTAATATAGGTTTTTATGTCAAGCTCTTCTGACTTCTGACATCTTAATAATCCCTTTGCCTTGTGCTGCATGTTCACTACTGTAACTGCTCTAATCTTTGACCTCTTGACCTTTTGAACTTGTGTGCCCTCTCTCCTCTGCTTTGTTGCTGCTATGCCTCCTATCTCCTACCTCCTAACCCTCCAGCCTGAGGAACTGACTTTGCTGCTGATAAAGCTGCGTCGGCAGCAGGCAGAGCTAAACAGTATCCGGGAGCACACTCTAGCACAACTAATGCAGCTAAACACGGATGGAGAAAACCCAAAGGTCAGGCCCCAAGAGAGGGCTGCAGGGCTGTGAGTTAGCATGCCGTATGTGTGTGGTGGAGTATCCAACCGTCACCATTTTGGGTCACTTCCAAGAAGAACATGTTTTTTTTTTTTGGTATTTCACAATTATTTTTTTCTATTCTCTTTTTTGGACTATTTCTGTTTTTGTGTCATTTCTGTTTTTTAATTACCTAAAGAAATGTTTTTTCATTTTTTTAAACTAATGGGCAAATGTCCTCAAAATATCCTGTATAACAGGAAGCTAAAACCTTTGAATACATCTATGTTAAATGTGCACTGTGTATGTTTTGTGGTGGAGGGTCCATCACCACTTTGTTTTTTGATGTCCGGGTATTGCTTTTCCTGGAATGTTTCACAATATGGCATAAACTTATGTTATCTTTAATTTATTTAATTCTAGGCCAAACATATGTAAATACATTTATATTTATGTCAAAACAACAACATCTCCTTAAGGAATAGAATAGAATAGAATAGAAGAATTTGGTCTTACATCTTACATAGTGCACCTTTGAATTGATTGAGTTTGAGTTTAAGACATAATCCAGCCTCTATGAATAACATTGTGCTTACTTGTGTCTGTCCCAAGCCTGGATAAATAGGGCTGTGTCAAAATTAAAGCCCATCTATTTAATATGTAAGCAGTTACAGATCAAGCAGTTAAATTACCATGGCAACCAAAGAAGGAAAAGACAATTGGAACAAATAGACTGAGAAATACATTACTCAAAACCTTTAAGTGGCCTGGTTAAGTGTTTAATCTAGTACCATTTTTACATGTCTGATTTTGTCATTTTATGTTTAAGTTATGTTCCAGAGTCACATTTGTTGTATATTCAGGAGGTGTGTGTCCTATAACTCTATGTAGCACATCTCCAACCTGACCCATTTTTTCACCTTGAGAGGTCTTTCCTTTCTTTTCTTCCTGGTACAAAATATGCCATGCACCTAAATGGATTCTACGTCTGTCTTTGTGTGTATGTGCGTGTGCGTGTGCGTGTGCGTGTGCGTGTGCGTGTGCGTGTGCGTGTGTGTGTGTAGATGTTTTTGTCTACATTGTCTCATTCTTGTGTTGCCTCTTCTCTCCTCTTTTTGCTGCTGATGGTAGAACGACATTCTTTCCCATCATCTCCATAGGAACCTCATGTATTTGGACAACCAGGTGGGGTAAAGCATGGTTATATGACTCATTTACTCCTGTATAAATAGAAGCTTTTGGTACTATCTTTTCAAAGGCAAATAGAAGACAGTCGCATTGCATTGATAATGATGAGCATGTTAAAGATGCTGAGCTCCTTTACAACAGCTGCTATGGGCCCTTTCATTCATGAGCTTATGGCTATGCTAACCTAATATTTCTCTATAGTGCTGAAGTAAAACATGTAGGTACTTTTAAAAATGAAAAGTGGAAAAGTTCAGTCTGATTGTTTTCTTTGTATAAGTAAAATGTAAATAGTTTGGGGTGGTAGGTGTATCTTATATGTTAAAATAAAATGGGTACATCAGAGAAGGATTTGTCCCTCAGCCAACAGATGAGTATTATATGGTAAAGTTATGTAATTATTATTAGATTATGTGATATACTATATGTATAGCTATGTAATGTTTAGGTATATAAGGATTAGGGATACACAGCTTTTCCAAATACTTGGAAAAAGAAAGTGCTAGTGCAATTATTTTCCTTTAAAGAAAATTATCATAAGACCAAACTGATCCAAATCTCTCTATATCTCACAAGTAACTGCTGAGGAGTTTTGTTTTCAGGGCTGACTACAGCCAGTAAATAAAGTCTCATTACATCAATAATATAAGTATCTCAACTAGGATATCAGCTGAACCGATATTTGGAAGCAGATATCTGATCCAGCAATTTTTTAGGATCTAATACCAGTATTGGTTCAGTGCATGCCTAGTTTTAATCAACTACATGCAATGAACTTTTCCACAATGTGCTCCTTGCTTAGTAAAAATGCCTGTGCTAACTTTACCAGTGAGCTATAAGAGTACTGTATAACCTCATAACCATTAACTTATAAAGCCCTTCTTGAGCAGTTTGTTTGTCAGTAAATCTAAGCTGAATCTGGGTACTGTGCTTGAAGACATTGCTCTAAACTTGCTGCTTGCTCCTCTCCACACTGGACCATAGATGAAGGAAAATGGCCCTTTAATCGCCATGACACACTCTTTGATTGAGAACTCTGCCTCACGGCCTCAACTGTACAAACAAGTAAGCAGGCCAACTGACGCCTGTGCTCCTCATCCTCACCAGTGTCTCTTCTTTTTGGTCTTTTTATGTCCTCATGGCATCTCGAGACCGGTCCCCCCTCTCCATCCATTGCTTTTAATGTCCCCTATAATTGTGGAAGTCATGCCACTGTTGAGCATGACTTGTTTTTGAAGATGTTGTCAGTGTGTTCGCCTCACTTTGAAATCCTTCGTCCCCCGGGTTTGTGTGCAGGGGCTTGATATGGTTTTCTTTGCAGTAGTATTTAAAGTTTTAAAATGTGGGGTAGCTTTGGGACTGAATCTGGCACACTGCTCTTGTTTAGTCTATGGGCTTCTCTCTTAAGGTCAGTGAGTTTTTATCATCTGTACACCTCCGCTTTCCTCTCTAAGCCACCTGGACTTGGCAGATGAAGACTTTACAGTTATTATTCCATGAAACAAAGTATTCTGATTTTGTAGTACTGTGTATTATAATCCAAACATTGGGGATATTTATTGAATTCCTTATTTTAAAATCAACTGTTAACTAATCAACAAAAATATATATTAAAGCTGTAATTTTGTGCTATAAATAAAGCTAGATTTGCACACAAAAGAGTCACAAGCCGTCACTGCCCAGTCCCTATCTTGTGCAAATACAGTGCTATATGAAATAAAAATCAACCAATGTATTATGCACATATACAATTATATAATTAATAAGGGGCCATTTTTTATGTTATAAAGGGAAGTTTTGCCAGACATATTTTAAAAGCAGCTCTTGTCAAAATGTGCTGTCTCTATCCTCAGAGAATCAAAAAGTTAAGGCTGGTGTGCTGTTAGCATGCTGATGTTACCATCATTGTGACTTCACTTTGGCCATTAGTTGAGAAAAGTGCTTAGAAACTCACACAAAATATATCTGGGTTATGTACAAGAGGTGGGTAAGGAGAAACTGCAAAAATAGTATAACATTTTAAAATGACTTCTTTGTGAGTATTTAACTTCTTTCCTGCTGTGAAAGATTAGCGGGGGTTGTCTTTGCGCGCTGCTGTCCCTCACATCACTGCCACTTTTGTGACCATACTCCGGGGTGTAAAAGTGGCCACCTTCACCTCTCCATTGGCATTCAGCTAAGCACCAGCTGCACTACCAGTACTTGTTTCAGCTGCCTTGGTGTCCTCCCCGTAGTCCTGCTCCCCACACTGTACACGTCACTCTGAGATCCTGAACTGTGCTATAATGTTGTGCATGTTCATTACTGTTGAATGCCACATGGTCCTATGGGTGCTTCTGCTTTCACTGTGCGGCTGGGTGGCTCTCATCAGGAGAATGGACTGAATGGGTACAAGTGTGATTGGGGCGTACAGTAGAAACGGTGGCAATATTGAAATCTCAAACATGTCAAAATTGCATTGTGAACTGTTAGAATAACTACTGCTTTTGGTCAGCTTTAATGTGGCCAATATTTAGAAGTAACTATTGGGGCCTGAACTATTTAATCAATTCCTATAATTCTCAAGTAATTTTGTTATAAAATTGTTGTTATCTGGACTAAAACTTCAAAAATATTATTTACACCACACTGCACTACACTTACAAGAATATTTGTGATGAAAAAGCACTGTTTAAAAGTGTTTTTAAAAGGTGTCATAAAAACATCATACTGTTTGATAACCATGATAATGTGTGAGATTTGGGAAATATTACATACCCTCATGTAAATAATGGAATATGTAATACATGACTTAAAATATATATTTATTATCATCTATGCATTTTGTAATAACCACATCACATACAGAACAAGTAAAACCAGCACCAGCTGACATTATTTTTACAGGCCTTTCTCTTGCTTTACTTTAACATGTTGTGACAGTGAAGAATGACTGTGGGCCATGTGCCAGACTCTGTACATAAGATACATTTTTAAATTATATTTCATTGTAGGGGAAAAGCTTGTGTGAAAGCCCTATTGTCCAAAGTGCATTATGTAACTTTTCTGTTGGAGGATCCACCACCTGTCTCCATGGAGATCCTATTGTGTTACTTTGAATGTTCTTCAGTGTGGCATTAAACATATCGAGCTCCATAGCGACAAGCATCCGTCCACGCTACAGTTCAGTTTTGTGTATTGGCGACAGAAACAACAAGAATGTAATGTAACCAGATATGAGATAAATGCAAAGTAGAACACACTGTATAAAAAAGTGGACTAAGTGGAAAAAAATGACGAGGCTCCCAGCAGCAGTTGCAGAGGGGCGATAATGTTCCAGTGTAAGTCATTTGGAACCATGGTCAGAAGGAGCTGGAAGAGTCTGCATGCAAACTTCCTATTTGAAACGCAAGCAACATTTCAGGCAAAGCAATAGCATCTCTGTGGAGACGAGCAGGTTGCTGACCCCTAACCAAAAAAGTTGCACTATAAAGATGTCTAGGTTTTTTTGTCTTTTACTCTAATATTTATTGTCTATTTCTCAACAGTTAAGTCCAGATGACTACAGGGAGCAGGTCTACACCCCAGCACCACAAGAGCTGGACATTGACGTAAGCGCACACATAGAGACAGATTTCACACATGGCTTAACCCGGACTTGTTTGTGCATAGCGGATGGTGACTATTGGCCCGTTCCCTCCGCAGGCCAGGCTGAGCAGACTGTGTGAGCAGGACAAAGTGGTGAAGACTCAGGAGAGCAAACTGCAGCAGCTGTACAGAGAGAAGGTGACTAACCAGAGCACATCTGTCACAACTGCCTCCAACAAGAAAGACCCACAGAGCATGAGGAATGAGCTACAATGGCACGGTTGTTGAGTGAAGCGCTACACAGTATTTAGTGTACTTCCTACTAGTTTTTGCTTTTTATTATAGATTTTTATCAAGTCATAAACATGCACAGGTTAAAGTGTGTGTGTCAGGTTAAACTACTCATTTCACTAAAACACAGTTAAAAATCATTATAATTTACATGCATTTTCCCAGTTTGACAATTAAAAAAATTAGGACCATTGCCATAGCGACAAAATATTATATCATTTGAAGGGAAAAAGTCTTCAAAATGATGCATATAACAGGAAGTTGAATATAAATATGGTTAATCCTGCATGTTCTCTGGCTGTGAATTTGTTTGTAGTATATTTTTGTTAACACAGGAACAGGAAGCTAAAATCCATTAATATTTTTAGCAGTTCAGACAATATCTGTATGTAATGGAAATCGTGGATTTTATGGGATCTTCCAAGTGCTATATAAAATGCTGTTTATGCTGTGTTCTGCTTAGCTACCATCGTACATCACTCACATTCAATTTAACAGAGCTGCAGCCTTGAAAAGTTTAATGCTCCCTTCCTTCTGTTCGCTTAGCCCTTATGCTTAAGTTAGCCAAAGCTGAAGGTTGCAGTGATAAATGTCTGTGTGTAGCTTGCGTGTGTTTCTGATGTTATATATTCTCTAATAGCACACCCTGGAGACGGCGCTGCTGTCGGCCAGTCAGGAGATCGAGATGGGCTCAGATAACCCCACAGCTCTGCAGAGTGTCATCCAGCAGAGAGACTTACTGCAGAGCGGCCTCCTCAGCACCTGCCGAGAACTGTCCCGAGTCAGCACGGTCAGTGACGCTACATCATGTCCTTTTCCATTTATCTAGTGCAGGGACTACATAAAGTTACTCACGGTACACTGTAGAGATCAAAAAACACATGCTAACGCAGGAGGGTACAGTAGAGTACAAGGATTACACAAGGTCTTAATGAGAAAATCAGGAGGGGTTAGGAATGTGTAATATATTGCAAAAATGTATGCAATAATGGATATAAAGAAAATAAATTATGTTGCAATGCAACCCGTGTTACCAGGGTTACTGTTGGAGAATAAAATGACCTTAAATGACTTATATTTCCTTCTAAAATTCTCCTATTATTAGTTCATAGTTATAAGATCAGTAAACCATCAACAGCATTATTTTAAGTGAAAAAGCCAAAGATAAAATAATAGTGATTCGGACTTTTTCAGGTTCTATACCGATGTCGATATTGTGGCTTGAAGTATCAGTTAACACTCAATATGAACAGATACCAGTGAAGGAACGAAATTGTGTCTTCCCTCATAAAACCCACTTTAACTGATTAAAAAAAAATTATCCAATTATGGTTTGTAATTATTCATGTTGTAAGTAACTACTGAATAGCTTTGTATGAGTTAAAGTTCAAACATTATGAGATGTTGTAGGCCTATATCAGCCAGGAAATACTTAAAACCAATATCATGATCATCAGATCTGTGTTTTTGTGACATCAAATTTGTTTAAAACTTTTAAACTTTTACCACCTACACAGTGAGCATCAGTATATCTCTCATGCTGTGATTCATGAGTCTGCCTTTCTTTATCCAGGAGTTGGAGCGGTCCTGGAAAGAATACGACAGACTGGAAGCAGAGGTGGTTCAGGCGAAGAGCAGTCTGCTGGAGCAGCTCGAAGCACTCGGGAGCCCTCAGGTACCATAACTCTCTCTATACCTAGCTACTTAAATCTTTTCCATTTATACTTGGATTGCAAATGCCTAGAATTCTCACAAACACCTGAAAATACGCAAAAAGAGACAGTCATCAACACTCAGGAGAGAAATGTGTCAGGCAAAGTATTTTTTTTTATGTTTGCGAGCGCGTTCAGTGGCCTCAAATGCACTGTGCGGAGGAGTAACAGAGAATTCAAAGAAACCTGACTGACGACACAGGAATTATGGCGCAGGTCTTCTTAATTAACTCTGTGTTTTATCTGTGTCCTTCATAATGGAAAAAAGTGTGGAGGTGGAGAGTTTGTTCAAGTGTGTGCAAGTACTTTGGTTTCTCGTCAAAAAAGGAAAGCATATTTTATATAATAGACATAATGTGCACTTTAAAGGTACAGTATGTGACTTTTTCTGTTGGATGGTTCATCACCTGTTTGTCTCCAATATAAGCACTTTGTAATGGGATGCCAATGAGCAGGTTTTTCATTGATACTAAAAAAGTCACAGTCAGTCAAAGTCAGGACAGAAATTAACCTTTCCTGAGTAGCTTTAGATTCATCTCTAGCTGTTTCAAAGCAAGTATAAAATCACATAGACTAGAATAAACCCATGGACCACTTTAGAACCTACCTGAACGAATGAGGTGAGGACACAGATATAAGACCACACGGTAATGTAAATTAAAGTAAATAAATGGTTACATTTATATAGCACTTTTCTATAGCACTTTTCATCCTTCAAGACACTCAAAGCACTTTACATTAAAGAACCGCTCACTCATTCCCACACATTCAAACACATAGACACTGGTGGTGAGAGAGGTTAAGTGTCTTGCCCACGGACACAGTGACAGTTTCCATCTGTGGGAGCTGGATTCACATCGTTCATCATTCCATTGTCTAAATAATTCATTTTTTATCATTATCATACACAGTTTTTTCTGGCACATGGTGTTTTCTACAAACCCACCACACATTCACCTGGAATACTCAGATCTTTGCCTTATAAAGTTACATAAGAGGAAACTTTATTTATGGATGCGTATGTGGTGTATTTATTCAGATGGAGCCCCCCAGTCAGGAGCATGTGCACATTCAGAAGGAGCTGTGGAGGATTCAAGATGTGATAGAGGCTCTGAACAAACAAAAGGCTCAGAGGAGTGTGACTGACAGCACGGGCGTCCATGGAGCCAAGAACAACTTCGGCAAGCACAAAAATGAGGTTGGTTATCAGTAAATGCATGGGATTTTACTGGAAAACCAAAGTTGCAGACACCAAGTTGGAATTGTTTGAGAAGAGAAATAACTTTTTTAATAAAGAAATAACTTGTCTTCAAGAATATGAAAAAAAAAATGTATGGAGGACAGGAGCCAAACCTACAGAACAGAAATGGAAAAAAATGCGGTGATTGAACCTTGGGGCCTAGAATACCCAGTGTATTGGGAAAGATCAGGAAAGATCACCTACGAGCAACTAAGAGAAAATTATAACAGATTTTTTGTTGCCCTTAAACTGTATGTTCTAAAGGCCTGTGTGATACAATTACTCACTCAGTACTCACTCACTCATTATGACTAAAGTAACTGACCTACACAAGGTTGACTGTTGGATTGCCTGGATGTCAGTCTCTCTAATCAGCTGATTTGCTGGGATTGGTGCACATCGCTTAGAGCTCATTGTAGCAGATGGTTGCCCCTAGCGTGTGGCACAATGTGTCACCATGCTCCCTGTCATCCCTGTGTAATCCCCAGGAGGAGGAGGAGGACTCGGTGCCCCCCCGGCCGCCCCTCCCTCAGTCCTACGAGCCCAACCCCTCCACCCCTGTGCCCTCCACTCGCTCCCTGCACCGGCCCGAGGACAGGAAGGCCCCGCACAGGAATGGCACGCACGCTGTAAGCCCCCTATGGTCCTCCCCGCCCTCAGTTGTCATCACAACCCGCTGGCCCCTTGTTAACACTTTTACTTTTCAGTTTGGCATTATGCTTTTTATTTTCATGATTGAAGCCTTTGGAAGTTTTTCCCATATATATTATTTTTTCTGAGTGTGACCAGTTTTGCTGTTTTGACTTTTGTTTGCATTTTCTCATGTAATAGTCATGTAAAAGTTGAACGCATGTTTTGGTTTAAAAAATCATTTGTTTTTTACACTATGTTCATGGGTTTCAACTTGCTGTTATATCCAACCTTTTGAGGGTTTTTCCCCATTCAAAAGATGAAATATTTTGTTACAGATTGTTAATCGCTCTGACAACAGACCTAATGTTTCATCATTTTGTAACCCATGGATAGGTGCAATATGTAACTTTTTCAGTGAAGGGTTCGCCCCCAAGGTTTTGCCTAGAATGATAGACAGCCAAGAAGGTGTCATCAGGCAAACTAGCAGGTCAGATCTGTAGAGAGGCGAGCACAGTCACAGACTGCTCTTTTTAAGGTATTTTTGTAGAAATGTTATTAATCCGAGACAGATAAGTTTTAATGTCATTCTGTGAACCATTCTAGGCAAAGCAATAACATCCCCATGGAAACAAGCGGGGGGGCGGACCCTTGACCAGAGAATATAAATAGTGTTTTTCTGAGTTATAGTTTTACATCGTATATTAGTAAATCTCATTATAATCTTGTATTGACAGGGCACAGATTACCGACTGTACAAAAGTGAACCTGAACTCACCACAGTGACTGAGGTGGATGAGAGCAACGGAGAGGACCGATCTGAGCACCCATCTGACAGAGACCACTCCGGGAACAAAGGTGACCCCCCCATTGGTTTATTGAGCTAAGTCATTGTTAAATACTGTGTAAAAAATCACATTTGAGCAACTATTTGTTTTAAACTAAATATTATTGTTTTTTTAGGGATGTCCTACCCAGTGGGCATCGTCCCTCCTAGGACCAAGTCTCCTGTGCCCGACTCCTCCTCCATCGCCTCCTATGTAACACTGAGGAAAGGGAAAAGGCCAGACTCAAGAACAGTGAGTTTTAGATAAACAATTTAAAAATGTAAATCTAGACTTATTATTTGTGCTTTTGTGTTATGTCCAATTCATTTAAAATAAGGACACTTAAGGGCTGCAAGATTAATCCCAAAGGCTGCCATTTTTGAAGTACAAAGAAACAAAATGTCCTGTCTTATGCCTTATAAGAATTCTTACGCTGTGGTTTAGATCTGTACAAACATGTTCTAAAATCAGAAATTAAGTAAGTTCATATTTAAATCTTTTTACAAGTTTTACTTATAAAAATGCTTTAAAACTTGTATAAAACAGATCCACTAGTCACATGTTCTGGGTGTGACTCACATGTTAAGTCCAGGCTATAATAAAATTGCTACGGTTGGTTTACAGTTTCCAGCCTCAGTTGCTATCAACTTTTCAGAGGACCTGTGTTATTAGTGAACCACAGGGTGTGTCTCTTTTAAGTTTGCCTATATTTAGGGTAATTACTTCAAAACAGTGTATAAATAAATTCAAAAATCAGCTGGGCACTCCTTGTAGGCTGTGGCTGACTAAAATAGACTTGGTTTAAAAATATAGTAAGGGCTAGAGGTCAGACAGAGCTTTGGAATGACAAAGTCTGGTATGTCAGTTTTATTACCTTTTTTTTTTTTTTTTTAAAAAAAAATTCACAATTATTATTTAAACACTGTTAAAGGTGTACTATGTAACTTTTCTGGTGAGGCTTTTGTCATCTGCTTATCTTCATGGAGATTTGTTATTGTTTTGCGTGACATGACCCTTTCACCTCTTACGATGTGTAGTGCACCATTAACCTTCTGACCTGGTCCAGATTGGTAGATTTTTTGGAAAGTTTTTGTCGTGACTCACTTACAAATCAATCACAATTAAGTATGTTGTAACATACTGGTATATTTACCTCTTTACCCAATAGGAGCGTCCGCGCAGTGCAGTGGAGCAGCAGCTGGGTGCGGGGGACAGTGGGCGGCCCAGGATGAGTGTGGAGGAGCAGCTGGAGAGGATCAGGCGTCACCAGCAGGCGGCGCTGCAAGGGAAAAAGAAGAATCACAGTGTACGGAGTACGGGAGGCAGCCAGGAGAGTACGCCCACTCGCAGCCAGTCCTTCACTAAAGAAAACCATGTCCGCAACGCACAGGTATCCAACCACTGTCCTAGTGTTAGACACAGATGCTGTGAGCTACAAGTGCTGTGAACAAGTTGTTCATCTAGGCTTTATTTCTATGCGTGAATGTAGATGTTATGCTTGTGGATGGGGACAGGAAGCAGGTTTTGTGTATTGATTTAGGGCAGAATGATTTTTTTGATGGGTCGATCTTATTTCATCTTATTAAAAAACTTAAATGGCTTTCCTGAACATGAACAATACAGTACAGACAAAAAATGTCAGATTTCTTCCTCACTCTTATGCTTTTGTTAACACTATTGACTGTGGGCCTCTCAATTAAATCGACTCAAGCATAATCACTGACAATTAGAAATAACTGAATCTTGATATACGCATTGCCAACTCCAACCCAAAAAAAGCACCAAATGTACGTACTCTCCTCCAAGACCAAGGACATGGGTCTTGTGTCCACTGCTCCCGAAGGGGTGCCCCAGAGGCACTGAAGGATGGGTCAAATGCAGAGGACACGTTTTCCCACTGTACTGTATTTTCAAAATAAACTCTAATAATGCAACATGACCTTAACAAATACACAATAGACTAGTTTGTGTCTGTTGTCATGGCCAAGCCTGCATAGGGCACATTTGATAGTGATTGCTACAAAACATACAATAACCATGATCTCAACATACTACTTCCAAAATTATAATAATTTGAATAATGCCCGTGTCTCATAACATCATATAACGTGTTGGGATGTCACCTGAAACCTAGCCACTGTTCATACATATTTTACATATTCTGTATATGTTTCTTGTCTTGTCTCCAGTGGCGGCGCAGGGATGATGTGGTGAGCTGTGATATCCAGGAGCTGGAGGCTTCTCTAAGACAGCAGGAGGAGGACAGGGAGCAAGAGACCCCTGCAGAGGAGATAGCCCGCCTCAAAGAAGCCTCTCTCACTCAGCACTTCAATGTGGACAGAGAGGTAAGGGAGCTTAGCAATCTTAGCACTGCAATAACAAGTCTTTGTTATGTAACCTGTCATTTTGAGAAAAATACAAGGTAAAACAAAGGATATAAAAGAGCCTCAAGTAACTGCTGACAGTATTGGTATGCAGCAGCCCATGTGGTATTTGCTGTTCATGCAGGGGTATCTTTGTATATATTGGTTTCAGTAAAATCTCAGTAAAATGTATTGACTGATATTTCTAAAAAAAATATTTTCTTAAGATTATTTTCATAAGAAATACAACAAATATTTAGTTTGTTTTAGAAAAGGTTTCTGATGTAGTCATCTGGACACTGTTTTTGAAATCAAGACATTTCGGCTCCCAGCCAGAAGCTAACCTCAAGGGCAGGGACGTTTCTTGATCTCAAAAACGATGTCCATGTGACTGCCTCTGAAACCTTTTTTTATCTTGGACAACTCCTGGAAGAATAAGGGATTACACCGCCTCAATATTTTGTTGTAATTTTTTATAAAAGGGAAAAGTTCATCTGTGAACTCCGTGATAACTGCACTTTAGTTTTTGGGCGTTGTCATTGGCACAAGAGAAAAACAAATACTGGACAATGAGATCGTCTGAAAAATATAAGCACATGGGACCATGCTTTTAGATTTTCTCCACAATCTTGTGTTCATTTATGCTGATAGGGGATATGTTAGCTTTGTCAGTTTTTATCACATGGATAAAACAAAACATAAAACATTGATATCGCATGACTAGTGGGCGTAGCATTTGTTATGAATCCCTCTATTATTATTCTGTGCGTCTCCTGCAGCTTTCTGTGCCCGATAAAGTGCTGATTCCTGAGCGATACGTGGAGCTGGAGCCAGAGGAGGCATTGAGTCCAGAGCAGGAGGCTGATAAGCAGAGGAAAGTGGACCGCATCAAAGCCCTCATCGCCAAAAACAGGTAAACACTATTGGCCAGTCCACTGACTCCTACGGGTGTCGACAGGCTCCCTCTGCTTGAGATGCCTTTGATATCTGAGAAGCAGCCTCTGTGAAGAGCCTATCTATGGAGCAGAGCACTGATAATTTCCCATAGCTGTCATGCATGAAATTCTCTTCATAAGGTAAGTTTGGGGTCATGGCAGGACTTCAACTAGACCTGTCACAATATCGCGTTTTGAAGTGTGAAATATTATCACAGAGCATATTCATATACTTCAAAAACTACTACTTTATGCCACTGCAGAATTATGCTAAATAGTCTAAATGTACAAAAAGCGGAGCTGCAAGGAAAAACTTGAATGAATCATTTTAGTTCATAGTTAATAGTATCTCTAATGAGTCATATTGCATTCATACTGCAGTGTCTGAATTGGGTCAGGCACCTTTAGTCAGACAGACGCCTTTTCATTTGAGGGCAGATGGTTGACACTAGTGCAAAGAAAACGTTTCTCACAATCCCCAATAAATATTCTATCTGTTCCATCTCATTTACATTGTAATCATTGTGAGGCCAAACGTCAGCATTGGGAAATAAAATAGTCTCCCTGTGTTTTCAAAGCAGATTGTCTTGCGATTAATTTAAAGTTCATTTTTTATCTCTCAGGCGACATTTTACTTCAAATGTCATCTGCTTGATGGAATTTTGTCCTGGAACTCTTTTTATAATTAATCTTGGTCACAGCGAATAACAAGAAACTTTTTTGTTGTGTTTGTGCTTACAGCATGCAAAATGTGCTGCCGAGTCTTGCTCTAAGCCCAGAGGATGTGACAGAGGAGGAGGTGACGATCCAGGAGAAGGAAAAAATGATTAATATCTCATACGAAATCGCAGCTGAAGCCTCGAAACGCAGCAAACTTGTAGCAGGTATTCCCCCAAAGATGCACTCCTTGCATTGTGTTTTATCTGAACGCTGTGCTGCTGCTCCCATTGTTCAAGCTGTCACACAACTTCTTTTACAACTTTAACTCACCGTAGTATTTTTTTAGCAACTTTGTTTTTCTATTTTAAGTTGTTTGCTCATTTAGTTAGTAGTTTGTTTTGTGAATGTACTTGTTGATTTCCATGTGCCTGAGTGTTGCTTTATTTTGTTGCAGTGAGGAGCCTGTCTTCCTCCTCCCCACCCCAGTCTCCTAACTCACCCCCTCAGCTCATAGACGGGTCTCACTTCATGTGTGTGTAATAACACCAGTAAGGGACTTCATTATCTGCCACTACTCACTATCTTGTGTTGTAAATATGTTCTCTGCAAGTCTGAATAGGAAGAAAAAACTAATAGATGAATTGAATGAAAAATGCATGTTAACCAAGATACATTTTGAGAATGAACATTTTAAATTTGATTGGAAATGCTTTGGTTTTACTACAAAAGTGTTTGGACAGAGGTGTAAAAAATAAGGCTACATTTGTTTAATTAATTTTTATAAGTGACAAAAATGCAATAACACCTCCTAACACCTCTATGGAGACAAGCTGGCGGCAGACCCTCCAACACAAATGTTAGAGAGTGAACCTGTAATGTGTATTTTAGAGTTTTAAAAATGCTAACACTAACTATTTAAAGTAGTAGTCACCATACTACGGTACTATTATTATAAGTAGTAGTGATAGTAGCATTAGAAGTACATAGTTAGTAATAGTCATGGAGTTTGAGCACATTAATTCCACTTTACACTTAAATTTTTTACTCAATTATTACAAAAACAAATTAGGTACACAATTTATTTTAATCTACTACTTTAACTACTACTTTAACTACCCCGGACTCAAACTGTATATAAGTTTATGCATGCTTTGTCTTCTGAAGATTTAGAAATGTAAACAGAAATTGACTTGAGTTTTCTTCTCTTTGCAGCACAGGCGCTGGCTTCAGTTAAAACCTACACATGAAGAACGCCCTCAGTAACATGGCCGTGGCTTACAGAGCGTGGACCAGCTCCTGTTCGCCCACTGTGACATCCAGAGCTCTTATTTTAACACTGTTCATTTGAAGGTGCACTGTGTAACTTTTCAGGTTGAGGGGCTGCCACTACAGAGATACTCTTGCTTTGCCTGTCATCTTCCACAATATGGTGTTAAACTTTTATAAGATACGTTTATTCAATTATGGGTGTTTTTATTGCTCAAAAAGACCTTAAAAATCACACGTCCTGACTGAGTGGGATCGCCTCTTCGTAGATCTCACCTGTAAACTGGCCTCATGGTGTCTACTGCTTGTCTTTATGGAGTCTGATTTAATGCCATTCTTTAGAACATGTCAGGCGAAGCAATAGCATCTCCATGGAAACGAGCAACTGTTGGGCCCTTTACCAGTAAAGTTCCATAGTGCATCTTTATCTCTACACTACTCCCCCTATAACCCACAGTCTTCCCCATCCTTCATGCAGTTTCTTTTATTTATATTCTCCGTTCCTGTTTGAAAATATGAGCTGACTTTGTATGTACATAAATTTCTATATGAGGATGAAGGACTATGTTCTATTATGACAGAATTGCAACTGTTTTGAGAGTTTTTATTTGAGGTTGATTGATTTAAACGTTTTCCACATGCTTTTGATGCCATTATAGTATTTATGCTTTTAAATTTGTGCCGATAAATATGTCATAACTTCCCCTACTGTAAAAAAAACAACAAAAAAAACACTCACTACAAATAAGAGTGTGTAAAGTCATAACTGCCTCCATTATAAATAAGGAGGTGTCATATATATTACTATTGCAGACTGTTATTTGGTATGTAAGTATTTAAAAATGATTTTCTGCAGGCCATTAGAGTATCTGAATGTTTTGAATATAGTCTATACTGTTTTTAAAATGCAAAGGAATATATTTAAACTTTAAGGAAAAAAAATCTGTTCTATTTTACAACCTGTCCGTTTGTTGCCCTGGAAATTTAAAGAGAAAAGGTACTTAGCACATGTAAGAAGCAATAACATAAGAAATGTGTGAATCCAGGCCTTCCTTTTGTGTGTACAAAGTGTAATTACCAGAGGTTTACAGTGTATATAATGTACAATTGTGGAACAAGATGGGCCGATGTATCCACTCTATGGTTACATTTAAGATTTGATTTGCTAATGTTCATATCCCATCTGTTTTATATCATGTTAAATAAATGTTTTTGTTCTTTAAACGGTTAGTAGTAGTGTTGTTGTGTCCTTGGGCAAGACACTTAACTCACCTTGCCCCCAGTGTGTGCATAGACTTTTAATATCATTATTTGTGTGTGTGTGTGTGTGTGTGTGTGTGTGTGTGTGTGTGTGTGTGTGTGTGTGTGTGTGTGTGTGAGAATAGTTTATTTATAGTTTATTTATGTAAGTTCTTAATGGAGGTAGAAAACCGCAATACTATTTATAGTGTATTAGAATGAAACAAGCAAGGTAAATTTCAATGTTATAATTTATAGATTACACTTTTAAATGCTACGTTAAAATTCTACACATTTTTAAGGAGTAATTGACAGCACTTCTAAATGCTAATAAAATTTTATAGTAAAAATATGAAACAGTTTTGAACTTCCAAGGTAGAAATGATAGTTTGCTCATCTCTTTCAAAGGAGACAACGCTAACCCTAACCCTAATAAAATAAGAATAAAAGCCTAATGTGAGCTTTTTAAGCAGAATATTTTGCATAGTATCTATCATAATCTCCCTAAATTAACTAATAAGGATAAATATGACTCTGATATCATATAAATGTCTCTTGAGTGTTGCAATCCCTCCTGGATGTATTTTATTTTCCTATAATCTCTGATTAATCCCTCTTTCAACATTGTAATCTCATTATGCTCCACTTCACTTTTGCCTCCACTCCACCAGAAGATATTTGTTGACAAACCTTTAAAGGGTCTACATTGCGCAAAGCTTCAGGTTGGATTAAGTGTAAAACTATAGCGCCATCTTGTGTTCATTTTTTGCCAGTACATACAAGTAATTTATTTATTTCAGATTTCTAGACTACTAATAGTGAAGTAAACGTGATTTTCAAATAAAAAATAAAGCGTTTTTGCAGTATCACCTTTATACATTTTTTTTTTAGGTGTATTTATTTAGATTATTTGGCACAAGATTGTAAGCAGTAATAATATTGTGTTTAATTGACATTTTGCAGCAGTAATTAGTTTGATTTTATATGTATAAGGCTTGTGTTGTGAATAATTGCTCTCTTTAGGAAACACATGGAAAGTTCAAGCGGTGACGTCACGGTTTCCCCCCGGCGCTGGCCAATCAGAGGCCGCGCTGCCTGTGCGCTCTGCCCTGCGTCCCTTGCGTCTCCTGCAGGCGTCTGACGGATTCAACAGCCAAACTCTCCACCGGTATGGCCGCCGTGGAAATGTCCGCTACCGCCTCCGAAGAAGCCCCCGCGGATGGTGTAGAGAAGGACTCCCCGCCCGAGAAAACAACCGAGGAGGACGGAGGAGAGTCGAAAGGCGAAGACCCGTCCATACCGGAAGAGAAGGAGGCTGAACCCGAGAGCGAACAGCCGAAAGCGGAGGCCGGCGAAGAGGAGCCCGCTACCGAGGGAGAGAAGGCCGCAAACGAAGCAGCGAAAGACGGACAAGCACCTGAAGCGATCCCCGCCGCGGAAGAACTAGCAAACACTAAACCAGAACCGCGGGAAATAGAAAACAATGCCCCCGCGAACGAAAACACCGCGAAAGAAGCGAAAGAGGAGCCCGGAGAGGAGAACCGGTGCGAGGAGGTGATGGACTGCGAGAAGAGCAAAGCGGAGGACGGGGAGAAATCCAGCGGCGCAGGCGGGGAGATGGGTGACAAGAGGCGGCCAAGTGTCGAAATCTCATCCTCGGACGGAGAACCACTGAGCCGTATGGACTCCGAGGACAGGTGGGTCTAGTCCGGTGAATGTGCGCATAAAATAAGCTCATAAAGATGCTAAAGGGCTGCGCTTAATTGCTGTATTTCCGTTGTGGCTGCGTATTAGTAATAATGAGTGAGATTATCCAGCTGCAAGTTGTTTTTTACGGCACATTAGAGCTACATTGCAAACTATCTGTCTCTCCACCAAACGCGTAAAGGTCAATTTTATACTTTATTGGCATGCGTGGAAGAAATTGATGTTGCATACAATCCTCCATACACAATTTGAGTGTTTTGACTAATCCATAGTTATATTAATACACATTGGACATGCTTATCAACAAATAACTGCACATAAAATGATAACTTTGGGGTTTTAGAATAGGAAGCGCAGGGAAAACCGCAGTGAAAATAGTGGCAGACTCTGTGGCATGCATGAAAAATCAGCACAAGTCCAAAAGTCTAAGAGCTTTCACGCACCCTGACTATTAATGTGTCCGCTCCTGTCTGCACCTGTCACTTATGAATGCGCAAAGCCTCATCCACCATAAAGATTACACTGTTGGCTCGTCTTCCCGTCTAACTGATGTTTTTCCTTCTCAGTATTAGCAGTACTCTGATGGAGATGGAGAGCACGGTGTCCAGCGGGCGCTCCACTCCGGCCATGATGAACGGTCAGGGCAGCGCCGGTTCGTCCGGGCCTAAGAACGTGGCGTACCCGTGCTGCTGGGACCTGTGCCCGCAGTACTTCAACTCGAGCCCAGACCTGGCCGAGCACATCCGGGGCATTCACGTCGACGGGCAAAGAGGAGGGGTCAGTATGAAGACCTCAGAGCAGGGGTCTCAAACTGTAAGTCAGCAGAGGTCATGTCCAGCATTTTCATGTCACTTTACAGTTTAAAATGGTGTCACATGCTTCATCACTGATTACGTAGGGTTTGTCCCGTGCTTGTCTTTGTGGAGATGTTGTTTCTTTGCTCATAATGTTCCACAGTAGAGATTAAACCTTTTTCTCTCAACTATAAGCTACATTGCAGGTCAGATCTGTGGAGAGTCACCCCTATTCACAGAGAGAGTTACTGCATTTTTGAGCAATAGAAACGCCTGTAATGAATCACTGCTGTTTTAATGTGTTTAATGTCATACCGTGGAACATCCAGGCAAAGCAATTACATCTCCATGGCGACAAGCAGGTGACAGACCTCAGAAAAGTTGCACAATGCACCTTTTTATATTAACAATACACAGGAAACATACAGTATAATCATTTGAAATGGTTCAGTTTTCAAGTGTACTTAAAATATAATGAAAGCCTCACCACACAACCGCCACTAAAACTTACTAAAACACATCTTCATGCATTTTTGACATTTTTATTAGACACATAAAGCTATGCCTGAGCAGACTTGTATCTTATTTGACCTGGAGGAGGATTTCTTTGTTACTTTGGCTGTAATTTTCATGGAATCTTAACAGCTGACATGACACAGAAAGTTACTCCTAAGTGCTACTTATCGTTTAAGAATGAATGAATGAATGGTGCAATAATAACTTTTGAGTTTTTATTGTGAGTACTTTTCTTTGAACTCGTGGGAAACCTTTGTTATTTTTTTGTACTATGATTTTAGCTCTAGAGAGTCGAATAAATATAACTCTTTATAAATACAAACTACTTAAGTGTTTCAGTCAGCTATTTCTTGCAGCTCATGTTTTTGTTTTAAAAATATTCTACATTTAAATAGTTTTGGGGAGAATAATCAGGAGAATAGTTCAGTATTATCGTTTCTTGTCGATTTTTTTCAGCAGTATAGCTTAAATTTTTGGCTTTAAATAATATTTTGCTGCAAGTTTGAGACCTCTGCCACTAAAATACTTTTTTTGGCACTTTATGATGATTTGTGCAAAACAAATGGGGGTAAATTTGTTATTTCAAGTTAGGAAAGACGTGTGTTTCCATTTCTTATTTTCGGTTGTATGCACTTGACAATTTGAGTGTTTTGACTAATCCAGCACACAGTAGTTTGTCATTTCAATTCCTTGCAGTACTTTTGTGTGTTTTGAAATGATCGTATGGAATTACCAGTGTTTTTTGAGCAGATTGTGATAAACATGCATTGCTTGTGTGTTTTGTAGGTGTTTGTGTGTCTGTGGAAAGGCTGTAAAGTCTATAACACACCCTCCACAAGTCAGAGCTGGCTGCAGAGACACATGCTCACCCACAGCGGTGATAAACCCTTCAAGGTAAATGTGACACTCAATCACTGCCCATGTGGTGTAAGTAGTTTTACCAGTTTGATTTTTTTGTTCAGATTAATTTACCGGGGCAAAAATTAGACTACGTGGGTCTGCACCATAGTCTTCTGTCTTAATGGGAAAACAATGTACTTCAGTGGTTTAATGTTTTCATTTTTAAGTCGTGCTGCCACTTATTATAATGGTGTCCTCTTAAAAACTCATATAAACCTGTGGATAATTTATTAGAGTATAGTTATTATTGAATATTATAGTTATACTTAGGGCTGGGCGATATGGAGCAA
>KN496905.1:575-20437 GCA_000787155.1 Scartelaos histophorus | reverse complement strand
TAGTTATTTGCGGTCATTTCATATGCATACATTAAATCTGTATTCAGTATTTCTACCAATGTGCTCAGGGACTACGGGTGTAAATTCATATAACCTGGCACTGGTGTTGTTAGAATACATTGTATCAATAAAACAGACTATATCACTGAAATATTCACTTTCCAACAGCAGAGAATGCCAAAAACTATGACATTTTAACAATTTAAGTACAAAAACATGCAGAATAACTAATGAAAAAATAAGTTCCAAAATCATCACTTAACCTTAAGTACAAAACATGCAGAATAACAAATGATTTCTGACTAAATGAGTTGGTTCCATGGTCAGAGGTGCTACAGGTATGTGGGGAATTATTATGAAAATATGAACCTTTTTAACTGAAGAAATTGCAATTAGACAGGCATCATGTCATTGACCCATGAATAGCTTTAAAAGGCTAAAGTGTATTAGTGTTCCAGGTAGTGGAGGTGCAGTAGTAATGTAGTGAGTAAAAGTAACAAAAGGATTTGGGAAAACTACTACTTAAGTAAGAGGAACATAAAGAAACGGACAGATCATCTGCTTTGTAATGTGAAGTAAATGGAACTGGAAGAACAAAACATCAAATAATGTTTAAAAAAAAAGTATATTTTCAAATAGGGTTGCCCCCAGTTCAGCTTTTTCTGTTCCGATACCGATTCAGATTCTAAAGGTTTGTTGACACCCGATACCAGATACCAGAAAAGACACTGAAAACTGCATTTATTTCCTTAAAACGTAAAAAGACGGACAGAACATCTGCTTCATAATTTGATGTAAATGTAACTGGAAGAACAAAATGTATAAAAAAGTATATTTTCAAATAGATTCTCCCCCAGTTCAGCTTTTTCTGTACTGATACTGATTTTGATACTATAGGTTTGTGCCTGTCGATATCCGATATCAACCGATACCAGAAAAGACACTGAGCAGCAGGAGAGTGACAGAAACTATATAAGCACTCAAATAAAAAGGCAGATTTAATGATGCTGTATAAATGAGTGAAAAACACTACAACAAACTACTGTGTAAAATATTAAATAATAGTAGGGGCATTTGTTTCAGTCACTTAACAGACCAGGCATTTATTTGAGACCAGGCGGCAATTTGCAGCATTTTTGGATTAATTCCTTCCTCGCAAAACTCTTGTTCAGCAAAACTGGGAAAATATAGCACTCAAATGATATTAACCAGACTATAATTTACAGTTTTTACAGCCCGCCCGATTCCTGCCGCCTCGTCTCCTGCCTTTTCTCGCCCTTTTGCCACAACTTTCCTCTTACACCACAGCAGCTACGATCACATTGCTGCTTCCTCTGAATTTACATGACTAAAACTCTATTACTAAAAACAGAGATTTCACAGCAACGTCATCTGTTCCGCCACTTTTGCAGTTTATCACAAGCTTATTTGGTATTTTACGGTAGTCCATTTAAAAAAGTTTACAGTGGTTCATAGTTATTCCGCACTTTAGCTTTACTTGTTCTGTTCTCCGGAAATTGTGGAAAGTGCTTCAAATCTCCTCATGGTAAATAATTAGGATGTGCGTAGAATTAGGAAAGCGTAAAGTAAATGAGAAACAACCTGGACCACGTTTTAAGAAGTAAAAGCTCCTTTAATCAGCCTGGGTTTTATTGTCTGCAAATGAACGCTGCTTTGACCCCGAGCGTGAGGCATTCTGGGAACTCTGTGTAATCAGAAATGCTGCTATACACTTCTTGACTTTCCTTGTTAATTTGAACTCCCTGTTTTTGCTCCTCTTTGTTTGAAAACCATTGACTTTCGAGAGCTTGGCAAACACTATTTCGCTCAAGCAATTTCACTTTGAGGCTCTAAGCAGAAGGTCTGAACCATTTGGGAAAAAGAATATCTGACTGAGAGTTTTCTGACAAGCTTTGAGATTGTGAGTAGATTTGTGATTTATCTTTAAGTAGAAGGAGTTTGTAGTTATTTCACATTTTAAACGTGCCCAGAAGAACTGACAAAAACACAAAAAGGCCTATTTCATGTTTGTCAGATCACAGATTGTAAAGAAGTGGATGTCGCCCATAGTGTTCGGCTCCAGTCAAATGAAGCTCATGAGGCCAGCAGTTATACGGCAGAATTTGGAGCAGAGTTCCATGTTAGGAAAAGGAATTAATTTATGGACAAAATGGCGAAATAAAAACACCAGGATGTAAAATTAGTTAATTCAAACATTAAAAAACTAAAATGACAGGATTCACTGCAGCAATTAAACAGTGGATGAAGCCAGAATCAAAGCCATGTTGACTTCACTTATTTGGAATAGGGTGTGAGCTGTGTCCAGTGATGGGAATAACAGCGTTAAAATAAAACTGACTTTTTTCAGTAACGTGTCATTTTCTGTAGTTATAATGCTATTACCAACACACTATTACTGCACATGACTGAAGCTGCTCACTGAAGCTGACGGTCGACTCGGCTGTTTCGCATATGATAAAAACTATAAAGGACTGGGTGTAATGTGCGCACCCCCAGATCCTCACAATCTGCCATGGGTCGATTTGCTGACGCCTAACCCCCCACCCCCTGCTGGTTCTCTATCATCATGTTCTGCTCATGAACATAAACATCAGGCTGTAGAAAAGAAAAAACACATGTCCAACACTGGCTGTGTCCATTTCTATACACAGTCTGTGCATTGGGGGAGTTTAAGGGGAGGCAGGGGGGACTTAAATGTGCAACTAGATTGTACAAAAAGCTAAAGAGACTGATCCAGTGTTCCGAGTGTTTTTAGCTCTGCAAACTCATTGCCCGTTTTGTCTCAAATATCAAGGGCAAAAACTTTTTTTTTTTTCACAATAATTAAAGTCTGTTTCAGTAGTTTTCTATCCAGTCACAGTGTGTACAGTGAACACACTGTGCTTCTCCTCCCACGAGCACCCGGCACCTCCTCCTATGGCACAGGACAGATCCTGGTGCACTTTTCTGAACCTGTTTGGAGTTAAGCTGTGGAGTTAACCCTCTTTGGTCGTAATAGGTTAAGTTTGAAATGTGCTCATATTTTGTGTGGAAAGGATGTGTGGAGTGTGTAGGTGGTGCCACAATGTAACGCCACGTAAGCTATAAACATGTGGCACATGCGTGTTCACTGCTCAGTCATGATGATATAATGGCTGATATTTTTACTTTGTCATGTGTTCATGAGTTATCTGCTCGCTCCCCGCACTCTTGTGGAGGAAATTATGCTTTTTTTCAAACTGAAAAATATCCAGTTTTAGTGATTTGCCAATTGTGCCTGTTCACTTGTGATTTTGCTTGGATTGTAATACATCTTACAGCTCTACAAAGCCCCAGCATCCACTGGAGCAGTGTGAGGTGCAGCTTCAACTTTATTTAGACAAAACAGGAAACTCCAGACAAAGAACTGACACAGAAACCCATAAAATCTCCACCCTGCACTGTCCCTCCTCTTCCGTCCTGTAAGAGAACATTTTTAAATTCAAATTCACTGCCAAGTATAACACAAAATGGTCATAAAAAGCCAGTACATTGCCTTTGATGACCTTTGGTCTCATTATGGCTCCAGCAGCAGGGATCACAGGACAGATCCTGTACATGTTGCTATGATGACAAAACACAAGCTTGATTCAAGCTCCTTTTCTGCAAAGGGATTTCATTCTTTGTTATTTCTGACACTTGAGTGGTAAGTGAGCAGATAATACATTTTAAAGTACCACGATTTCCTCCATAAACAACCAAATATCCCGTTTTATTCAGGCTAAAAACTCTGTAGTTTAGATCTGTACAAACATGTTCTGAAACACAGGACTTTTTGAGCATTTACAGTGTGAAATATGAGTAGTGTTTTGTTTCATTTACACATGTTTAATCCACAAATCCTCTCTGTTCCACGCGCAGTAACACACAAGAGAAACTCCTGGAATAACCCGTCTCTACTGAACTAAAGGTAAAAGGAGATGTTAACTTGAAAACTGCCCCTTCATGCCATCACAAGGTGCAGCAGAGCATTTTGAGCTTTGGAGATGTAAACAGACTAATAATAAAGGATTACTCAAATATGTGAATGAAATGAAACTCCAGTTAAGTCTCAGGGGATTATAACATGACTTAAAGCTCACAAGTCGATTCTGAGTAATATAGAACCTTTACACTTAGATCTCAAATATACTCGGAATCACAGTTTGTCTCAAATCATGAAGTCGTTCCGCCCTCAAAGTGAAACTGGTGTATTTAAAAATGTATTTGCCGAAAGCTTAAAGTCACTGATTTTCAAACAAAAAGGAACAGAAAAATTGAGTTTTAATTAACAAAGAAAGAAACTACTGAAATCTGTTCATTGAAGATGAGCAAAACTATTGAAAATATGACAAAAATAAATAATTAAATTCAAACAGAAGAAACAAAAAACTTTCAGTGCAATGTTCCCAACAAGGAGATGTATTGTTTTTAGTTTTACTTTGATTTGGAGCAGCAGTAGCTCATTTGTAGCAAAGGTTGGCAGTTCTAATCCCACTTCCAGCCTTAAAAAAGTTTGCAGAGGGGTCATAGCTCCGTGGCATACCATTGTTGTGTCCTTGGGCATGACACTCCGCCCTATTCTCCATCATAGAAAAGCGCTATATACGTTTCATATTTGATCTTATACATGAATCTCAACCACGACATTTACGGATCTGTTGGCTAAAAGTAAAATGTCGCTTTTAACTTGAAAACTACCACTGTGTGACATCACAAGGTGGAACTTAGCATTTTGAGCTTTGGAGATGTATACGAAAGGATGTGTGGAGGAAATAAAACGCAACTTTGACAATGTATTTGATGAGTAATAACATTGTAACAGGGTTTAAAGCTGAAAAGAATCCGATATCCTACAAAAATCCTACAGAAAATATATAAGATTTTTAAGATTATAAGGTTGGATAGGTTTTGCACAAATGTTAGACGTGAATTTATTATGGGGATGTGGCATTTACAAAAGTATGAGGATATTATAATACTCACTACAGTATAAATATGTATACAGAGAGATTTATCCATTGCCCACTCGTACCTCCAGGTGATGAAGCTGCTGGAAAAAGTGAGTTATGTTTTGTTTTATACGTCATGAGGGGGTTGAACTTTGAAAAGTGTCGCTCTCAGTTAGAATCATGTCTGATGTTATGTCGAAATGTGAGAAATGGATCCGTAGTGATTATCAGTGTGTGAAACGCCGTTACTTGATATAAAGTTCCTGGTCTTTAGGCTTCGATTATTCAAAAAAGGGCTGAGTTTTGGCAGTGAAATGACATTTACAGTTCAGAATTGCGTTACGGCTTTATCGATCCATAAGGGAAATAACTTCGTGGTTGCTTCCTGTTTACTGATCTTTTTTTTTTTTTTTCGTTTTTAAACTAAATTAAAAGTTTAAAGTCAAAGTTGCGCTACGGATGTGTTCATATTTATTTGCGTATTTATTTTTAGCGCAACTCGGCAAACCCCCCATAGAGATATAATTGATTCTTTGCAGCTGATGCCATCAATGTTCAAATGGGGGTGGGATGCTAACTAGATGCACTGCTCTGCCTGAAGCGCTGTTGGCCTTTAATCTGAGCTGTGTGACAGGAAAGCACTGACTTAGCGGAATACATAAAATTGCTGTGTCACCGTGGTAACTGATGAATATTTCAACGTAGAGATGCATATAACACCCCCTCAGCGTATGGATGTCACCGCAAAGTATCAACCGGACAGAAATAGCGACGCTAACCGACGTTTTTGATATCATTCCCAATTAAACATTCAATAACTTTACTCATCCCAAAGGGCCCCTGTCGGGTTTCATACTTTTACACATATTCGCATGTGTGAGTGGTTCTTATTCTGGTGTTTGTGGTGTAACTTTCTCAGAAAAGCTGTGAAGGCCACGCTGGTGCTTCTTCCTCTTCTGGGCATCACCTACATGCTCTTCTTCGTCAATCCGGGGGAGGACGACATCTCTCAGATCGTCTTCATCTACTTCAACTCTTTCCTACAGTCTTTTCAGGTGAGATGTGGTATTTTCAGCCCTCGCCCACTCACGGAGGAGTTTCAAGAGACAATGTGGAAGAAGTCTGCTTTTGTTAGCTCGTGGTATTAAAGAAGGTCTGCGATCTGACTGTCTTAAGTTTGGCCTGAAATGTTTCACACTGTGGCATTAAACAGATATGTTGCTATTGTTCCATGACAGGTGCTCAAAATTCCCTTGTAAAATGTGGTCTCCTTTCCACAGATCTGACCTGTAACTTCACCAGGTTGCACCACCTTCTTGGCTCCATGGAGATAGATATTTTAAAAGCCGTACTGTGGAAAAGTCCAAGCAAAGCAATAAAAAGCCAAGTTACAGCTCAGATCAATTTAATGGGGGCCGCACTTTACCTGTAACTTGGCCTAGTGGCACCATCGGCTTGTCTCCATGGAGATAAAAATGTTAAATGTTGTACTGTGGAACCTTCTACGCAATGCAATAACATCTTATGGACGAGCAGATTGCAGACTCTTCCCCAGAAAGGTTATGCAGGGAATCAACTGTATATTTATTTTGCAAAAGTATCAGAACACATCCATTGTTTTAACTTATTGTTAAAATACTTTTGTAATATATTGGAATTTGCAAGTGAACATTTTTTATGAACGGTCAAACGTGCCCAGAAAAGTTGTGTTCAGATGTTGCTCAGATGGATAAAACTGTGGTGGAGGACTGGAAAACTGAATTACATTTACTTCCCTCAGTTTTCAATTTCATTTACCACTGAATCCCAAAGGTCTTGATAACTTGGACAATCCATTTGAATTATTATTTGGACACTGTAGTGGAAAACGCATTAACACAATTAATTAAAATGGAATCGAAAAAAGCGCTGATTGAACCTGGACCATAGACTGTATCAAACGCTTTGCTACTTATTTAGAATTTATTATTACAATTACATTTTTACTCTTTGTTATTATAATATATTGTAATGTGTGAGCTACTGTGTCCAAATAATTTCCCTTGTGGGTTAGTAAAGTCTAAAAGATTGTAGCGTCGCTCATTAGTGTTCGGCTCCAGTCAAATGAAGCTCATCGTGGATTTGAAGCTGAGTTCCATATTTTTGTAATTTCAACAGTTATTATAGCAACTAAAGAGCCAATCTGTAGTGAAGAGGTTGAACGTGATGCCTCTTCCCGCCTACACCGCTGGTTTAGCATTGAGCAGGCTGCCTGATTTGTTTATTAATGTTAATATCTTGATTTACAGACAAAAGTATGGAATAAAAACACAAAGATCATGTAGAGCGGAAAAATACGAGCATTTAAGACAAGAAAGAGGTGCAGTAGTTTTATCTTCATTTACCGTATTTTTGGGGCTATAAAGTGCACCGGATTATAAGGCGCAGTATGAAATAATATGTCAGTTGTGTCATTGTCCACACATAAGGAGCATCGGATTATAAGGCACAATAAGAGAAACAAAACACGTGTCGGATAAATCGAACTTTATTCAGGTCATTTACAATAACTCTCAGTTGTAGCTAACACAAAAATACGTTAAGTATTTTTGTGTTATAAGTTTAACAGTTTGTGATTTGGGCATCAAACATGCCCGGATCCCTCTCAACATTGTTCAGTTTTAACACTAAAATACAAAAGCTGAAATCTGCATGGTGCATGTCTCTTAACAGGTGCATTTTGGGTCCTTGTACAGCACACGGCAGAACTACCGGTATGTTGCACAGTCGCCCTATATGTGGCCAACATATTACTCCTCCTGACTCGCCCACTAATACCTTATTAGACTAATGTGGACAACATCAAATCGGTTGGAGGTTAAACACAACCAAAGGTCACACATAAGGCCACTGGATTATAAGGCCACTGCTGATTTTTGAGAAAATGTCATGATTTTAGATGCACCTTATAGTCCGAAAAATACAGTCTAAAACGTGGAAAGAAAGTGGGTTTAGAGTGAGTTGCTTTTTTCTTTCTTTGTTAAACCCACTGGCATTTTTACATAGTTGATTTTCCATTATTCCCCCAGCTGGGAGTACATCTCTATTATAACCATTGCCAAAAATGCAAGAAAAAAACAAAAACACCTCATATCTCCTACCTGCTCGGAGACGTCTTAATGAGTCACGCTGTAAGTAGGTGTCTAACAATATCCACTCTACTCTCATCCAAATGTGGCTCTTCTCTCTACAGGGCTTCTTTGTCTCTGTGTTTTACTGCTTTCTCAATGGAGAGGTGAGTCATTGGATTTTATTTTTTTTTTATAACATCTTTTCAAATGATTTATCTGAAATTCGTTTATCTGGTATGAGTGTTAATTCTCAGACAAGCTGAATAGAAGTCCCAGTTGTAAGAATATTGATATATTGATAATGGAGAAGCTATAAAAAGGAATTTACGCTAAGGTTTTGTTAGGGTTAAGGTTGTATGAGCACTCAAAATAAGAAAAAGAAAGCAAGATAAATAAAGTACAAGTACACACTCATGCAGCTGTAATGTAAAGAAACACTACGCAAATCATCACATTTAAACACAATTTTAAACACAATAATACACATTATTTTATAGAATTTGTTTGAAATAATTATCGACATTGGTCATTGCATATTTTCTCTATTAATTTCCCATATCTACTGCAAAAACGGTAAAAAGTAGCTGTTAACTTTGGAGATGCAGACACACCAATAATAAAAAATTGTGTGAATGAAACAAAACGCATCTCATTAAATGGTTTAAAGCTCACAAGAGTCAATTTTGCGTAATATAGGACCTTCAAATGAGTTTGTTTTGTAGTAAGGACACAAAAAGCTGACAAATTGCTAATTCTGTGTCCACGAACTACAAACATTTTATTCACAAAGAGCAGTTATTAGTTTGTTAATCTTGCCCATGAGCGTTCGCAAACTCAAAGGTCGAGTGATGTCAACACAATAGTTTAATTTGCTTTGAGCCAAAACAAAGTGCAGCTGTGGAGTGTCATGTCCACTGTTCTCTAAAGCCGAGAGTGGAACAGGCCTGACCCCTGACTCACAGTTACTCAAACTGGGCTATAAGAACAGCAGGGGGCACTTAAATGCTAAAAAAAATGCTGAAAAATCTACTTCTGCTGAGGTTATATTAGTTTAAAGTAACACTAGTCTTACTTGAATAGAATATTTGGCAACTCTACCCACTCGTATACATATAATAAAGGTGCTGTACCTGATTTTCAGATAATGGTTTGCAGTGGTCCAAAGTTAATCCTCACTTACCTAATTATTCACAGCAATGAGTTTATAATCATTTTTCACAATTTCCAAAGGTCCTAGTAAAGCTTATAACAACTAGAGAGAGACATATTATACTGACTATGAGGGAAATTCAAGTTTAGCTGCAGAACCGTGTGTTTTTAGTGGCCTTTGTGTGTCAGTCAAAGGTCTCAGTGTGGTTTAACAGGAGGACTGGTCAGGCAGGGTCAGCAGATCTGTGTCCAGGCAGACTGAGGAGAGGAGCAGCCCTCGGGACAAAAGTGTCCTGCAGCATCACCGCAGTGTTCGGACCACAACAGGAAAGTCTCTTGTAGGCCTCACTATTCCTCTGCTCAGTAGTTTCAGTCAGTGATGAAATGGGTCATTCCCTTTCTTAGAGTATTAGGAAGTGTTCCGCCACATTTGCTGCTACATTAGGTGTAAAAAGGAGTAGCATCTCAGAAGACCATAGCTAGGTCCCTTGCTAGCACAGTCTCCATGGATACAGGACAAACAGACAGCTCATCTCACACAATCCAAAAGCCCCTTTCTTATGTCTGCACATGCTGCACTTTGTTGCTGGTTAAAAGCCACTTGAGCCACTTCAACAATCGGTGAATAAAATATTTGTCACAGTATAATATGGACACAGGTGATGCCGCCAGAGTAAGTTACAGGTGACATCTGTGGAGAGCATAGACTTTATAACAGAAGTGGACTAAGCAACTGTGACGTCACCCATAGTGTTTAGTGTCAGTAAGAATGCAGGCAATTCTGAATAAAAGATGGAACTTTAATTCCATACTGTAAAACATTCCTCTCCAAGCACCCATAAAGCTCCATAATGAATGTATTAAAATCATTACAGAATACATGTTTGTGGTCAGTTCTGAAGAGCTCTCCAAACCAGCTGTAAACTGTAAACTGTAAATGCTAATTGGACGTAAATGGCACATGCCCCTTTTTTCCAGTAGATTAGAAAAGCCCAATGGTTTCAAAGTAATTACGATTATTAACAGAATTACATGGCATTGAGGAGAATCAAGGGTGCTTTTGTGGGCTCTGTCAGTGTGAATAATGTGAAACAGGGCTGGAGAGGTGGGTAATTGAAGCTGAGAGGACACATGGTTTAAGAGGGATTACTCCACCGTGGATCATGTAACTCGGGCTTTTGCAAGTAGATAATAAGGATTTTGACAGCTCTTGTATCTTCATAGCTTATAGGAGATTTGTAGGATGGGGGTTTTTCCAGCGTGTCAACAAAATAATGAGGTTTTTATATGAAGCAGTTTAAACCTGTGGGCCCTAAAGAAGAGTCTCTGTCAGGGGCCTCTGAGGCACTCCAAATGTCCACACAACAATAAAAGAAAACTGATTTGGAAAAGAACGTTACATAATTTGTTTGCTTTACTTACTAATTCTACTCTGTGTTAAGCCCATAGACATTCTGATACTGTAAGTACTGTTAAGTGAACATTTGAAAAAAAAAAATCCCATACTGTTTTATAAGAGGGTGGCTCTGCTTTTTACTTTGGGAGGACTGGTATGACAGGTGACAGTTCACACCTGAGGGAATCTGATAGGACTGAAACGACACCTATTATGCAAAATCGACTCTTCAGAGCTTTTAATCATGTTGTAGTTGTTTTCCCTTCTCATTTATCCTCTGGAAGTTGTGTTTGAAGTGATTCGTGCATCAATCAGCTCTAAGATGAGCAATAAGCAGAATCCTGTCAGAAGTGAAAAAGCTCCTTGGATAAGTGGTGAAACATATTGACAGCTGAATCTGTGTGAGGGACTACACACACACACACACACACACACACACACACGCACCCACACACACACACACACGCACACACACACGCACACACACTCTTTTGCCCATATAAAGCAGGCATATTATTGTTAGCTATACAGTCAAAAATCAAGATCATTTTGGTGACTGGGCCTGTGTAAGCACAGAAAGAGGCTGTTTCATTTGATGTTACAATTTGCGTCGGAAATTAGCATATAACCTTTAAGCTAAAGGCTACACAGTGCTGAAGTCCCACACGCTGGAGTAAATGGAAATGTATTTTAGTTGTTTACTTGGTGTTAAAAATAATCTTGGTCTGCCAAACACTGGCACAGAATATTTAATGAATGTATTCAGGGACTATAATCTAAATAATAAACTTCTTCTTCACCACAAAAGTGAAGTGTCACATGTTACCAGTCAGGTCAGTGTCAGTTCAGTGGGAGTAATCAGGACTAGTGTCACAGTGCACACATTTGCCTCTAGTTAGGTATTAAAGGTGCTCTATGTAACTTTTCTGGTGGAGGGTTCCGCTTGTCTCCATGGAGACAAAAGGAGCTGGACACCTTCATGTGGAAGCTTTTGTATTTGAGTTTAGGCCCCGGACAAACAGGAGAAAACAACTTGAGTCCAGGTGCTGCTGCTGTCTGCAAGTGCTTTGTTTACCCGGTCAAGAGTGACTTTAATGCATTTATTTTACATAAGACCCATCAGCAGAGGTGATTGGTGCGGCAGCAGCGTATATATATTTATACATTTATATATTTATGTACACATAGACTTTGAATTGGAAACTGGACGGCTTGATGCCACTGTCTGAACACAGCATAATGAAATAAAAGCATCACATGTTATACCAATGTACCAAAAAAAGTTACATACTACACCTTTAATTATTACAATACATCATCTAGAGTAGTCCAATTGCATTGGAAAATGTGAATTGTTATAACGTAAAAAATTAACAAAATTAAAATAGAGCCAACAGGCTGGTGTGCAAACACTGGCAACCACAACCTTAATGAATTACTGGAGGATTAGTGCATGATTATTCAGTTAGACTACGAATTTCAGGAAAACAATGAAACAAACAAACAAAAAGAAGGGTTAAAATTGTCAAAAATAGACAAAAGTTATTATTTAAGTAATAAAAATCAAGGAACATCTTTATTTTGTTAAATTAGGATTAAAACTGCAAAAAGAAGTGTTCCTTGCTTATATTGTTCCTGTATTTTTGATGTAATTTTTAAACTTAGCACTACTTCCTGTATTTTGTACTTTTCTTTTTACTTGTTACTTTCTTTGCACTTTCTTCTTTTTTCACACAAACTGTAGCTCCTTAACTGATACAAAATGTCATTTAAAGGTTTATATTCCTTGCATATTTACCTAGTGTCCAAACATATTGTGCCCTCCTAACACTGTATGTGTGTGTGTGTGTGTATGTGTGTGTGTGTGTGCGTGTGTGTGTGCGTGCACGTGTGTGTGTGTGTGCGTGCGTGCGTGCATGTGTCTGTGTGTGTGCGTGCACGTGTGTGTGTGTGTGTGTGTGTGCGTGTCTGTGTGTGCGTGCGTGCGCGCGTGTGTGTGTGTGCGTGCATGTGTCTATGTGTGTGTGTGTGTGTGTGTGTGCAGGTGCGCTCTGCGGTCAGGAAGCGGTGGCACCGCTGGCAGGACAATCACGCTCTCCGGGTGCGAGTGGCCCGGGCCATGTCCATCCCCACCTCCCCCACCAGGATCAGCTTCCACAGCATCAAGCAGACCACAGCCGTGTGACTGCACGATAGCTGCTCACACAAGCTAACTGTTGGACATGCTAGTGTCGAAAAACTACAAAACCAGATGCTGTATGTCTGTGATTTTAAAACTGGAGAAAAAATGTGACAACATGCAAGCAGCACCCAAACAAGCAAACTGCCGGATGTGCTGGTGTGTGCAGACTGAGAGCCAGAACACACTGTGGGGAAAAATGTGACAAGCTCACAGTCGGATGTGGTATTTTGTAAAGACTACAAAACCCAGAATGCTGTATGTCCGTGTTTCAACTTTGGAGAAAAAAACATGCCAAGATGGTAGCAAAGGTGAACGGCCAGAAAAGCTAACTATGAGACATGCTAGCATCTAAAGACTACAAGAACCACAACACACTCTGAAGAAAACATGGACTTTCTTTTTTTTTTTACTGGAACTTGATATTGGTGTTAACGTTCTCATCATGGGACCTTGCACCATTTGTCAGCGACATGTGGCTTTTCCCAGAGTACATGACTTAAAATGACTTGATATTTAGGCCTACTTATTCAACTATTATGGATATTATGAAAAGCTTTTGTAAGTAATACAAATAAAAAGTATTATTCTCAAAGGTGCACTGTGTAACATATACTTGTGTCTATGGAGATGCTTTTACTTTGCTTAATCTTCTACACAATTACATTTCACTTTTATCTTTTATTTATACAGCTAAAAAAATGTAATTAAAATAACAACATTGAAACATTCATTTTTACTGTGAATGAGGTCACCTCTCCACAGATCTGACATTTAACTTCACCTGGTGGCATCGCCTTCTTTTCTCCTCGGAAATAGTTTTAATTCATACTGTGGAACATTCTTGGCAAAGCATTGAGCAGGTGGCAGATGATCCGACTGAAAAGCTACTTCATGCACCTTTTTACATTCTCAAAAAATACAAATTGGCTTCAAATTAGCATATCAAGTAAAGACATGTTTGATTGAGATTCTAATTCAAGTCATTTTAACTCATGTAACTCACCTTTTTACAGCGTTCACAACTTTCACTGTGCAGATCTGGAATAAGTGACTTTTCCAGCCGAAGTCCTGGGCCTTGAGGAGAAATCAGAGACTGTTTTGCAAATGCAGGCAACCCACATAGTCGTATTAAATCTGATGTATCGTCTGTCTGCGCCGAGGTCACATTACACAAGAAAACGAGAGAGGGGAGGGCACGGCAAATGCATCTGAGGTCCACAGACATGCCGGCGACTTATGTTTACTTTGATTATTTCTGACAGTTAATTTTTTTTTTCCTCCATATCCAACTCCTTCTGCAACATTATTATAGACTTTTTTTTTCTTTTTGACTTTTCTTTATGTTGAGCTTGTCAGTTGTCGTTAGGCTTATGCTATAGCTTCTTTTTTCAGTTTGTTTTCATACCTGACAGTTTGGTCACGTGATCTTAAAGTGACGTGTCCGGTCTGCTGATTTATACATGTTTTGGCGCTGTCTTCCTATTGGTGTGGGCAGGACGACAGCGCCACCTGCAGTCCGACTCCCTTTGGATAGTATCTCAGGTGTGTGAGAGTAAAAAAGCCCCTTTGTCCCGGTTTATCATCCCCGGTATGTGTTTTCTCTCTTTTACAGTGGTCAGAGATACAATCGAAATACAGAAACATGCTCACAGGACTATAAACCAGGACGAAGGGGCTTTTTTACTCCCACACACCTTGAAATACTGTCCTGCAGATGGCGCTTTCGTCCTGCCTTCGACAGTAGGAATACAGAGCCAAAACTAATTCAGCACTGTCAGGTATGAAAATAAACTCTTGGTCTGAAAAAAGAACATAATAACATACATTATAAGACCAAATTAACCTCTTTGGAGTGTCATTAGGCTTGTTTGTGATGTCAAAGTATCAAAAATTGGACACTAATCAATCCTAAAACTAGTATTAAAGCTAGATACTCATTTGCAATTGAGCAGGTACCTATAATAATCTATATAAGATCTTGAGGACATAAACTAGCATACGCCCATGGACCACTATGTAAAAAACCTGGGATTACACAGATATAAAGCCACATAGTAATATAAAAGAAAGTACTACAGTATAATGTTGAAAATAACATCTATTAGCTAAAGAAAATGTGTATTAATTATCATTGTGGTATCAGAATCGGTATTTTTTAGTATCAAAATGTGCAGACAGATGTATAAAAACTGCTGGAGCCAAGTCGGGCACTTTACAAATCACAAATCTCGACGGAGTAGTTCTCGTGTTCATTTAGAATTGCTGAATAAAATTAATTTGAAGTCCCCGTTTACTTCTCACAAGTCTAAAAGGTGTAGGCCTATAACGACTGAGGAATTCACGGGGGATAACTGGAAAACATTGGTCACATTAAGGCTTTAAACCAAATAAAAGAAGATCTCTGCTCTCGTCCAATCATCTTCTGCGTCTCCTGCCGATCTTGTTTTGGATCTTATGAGATTTGTTCGAGACTTATTCGAGACGTCAGCAAATCCAACCAAGTTTTCAGATCGTAATCCAATCAAAACTGCCTATTTAGCACTGGAAAAAGTATTTTAAGCGAAGAAAATATACACACAAAGAAACAGAGCTGGTGAAATTGTCAAGAAATTACATGAGATAGAATTTAGATTTTTGCATTTGATTTAAATTTATTTGCATTTTGGGATGAGTTTGCATTTTAATATTGTTTTTTTTTTTTTTATCCTAATTTGCATAATTTTGATCAAAGAATTTTACTTGAGTATTTAATAATATTTCCTTGAGTTCAGTGACTCTGTTGTGCATTATTAAGAGGCAGCTTATATTTGAGAGAAGTAAAGTAAATGATATGTGCACTTATGTTTTATTTATGATTCATTGTTATTTATTAAACATATATATCAGTGTTTACTTTAATACAATCATTTTGATAATGAGAAATATAAATGATACTTTGATAATGCTCAGTTGATGCCAAGAAATAATAGTTGACGTTAAAGTTGTTTTCTAAAGCTTCAGTGTTGAGATCAGTGATAGTTATGCAGTATTCACCCATTTTTTAATTTGTATTTGTATTTTTTTTAATTAAAGATGCGCGATGTAACGTTTTGGTTGGAGGTCCGTCACTCGCTTGTGTCTGTGGAGATGTCATTTCTCTGGAATGTTCCACAGTATGATATTAAATAGCTATACCACATTTATTCCGTTACAGGTAGTTTTATAACTGAAAAAATACGTAGAAAAACTCACCTCTCTGCAGATCTGACCAGTCACTTGGCCTGCCTTGGTCTCCATGGTGATAGAAAGGTTTAATACCACACTGTGAAACATTCCAAAGCAATAACATCTCCATCGTGAAAAGCATTTGATGGACACAAACTTTAAAGTGCATATGACGGGTTTTCATGCTTTTTTTTTTTAAGTTAGTGCTTGGTTTGGTGGGATAGTACTTGCGGTAAATATTTATCAATATTTGTGGAAAAAAAAGTTAAGAAAAAGTACAAAAATGCAATCTAAAATGGGTTTTTCTAGAGGTGTTGTCATGTATTTTATTAGTCTAATTATAATGGTGCGTTCAATTGTGCTCGGGATTCGGGAAAAAATCGACCTCCACCTCGGGAAAGTGCAATCAAACAGCCAATCAAATCTGGATTCCGAGACACAGATGTTCAAACTGCCATAACTGAGTCACCGACGGCTAACGCTAGCTAGCGACGTGAACGTTATTAATGCTAACTACATAAGCTGACAAAATAAACATTAAGCTTTCTCAGGCAGCATATTTTCCCCGACTGTTGCAATGGAACGTATTTACAAAGGATGTTGAATTAATCGACTACTGATGTAATAGAACGCGGCATAACTATTGTGCTATTTAGACAACTGCTCGTCCTTTAACTCTAGCTAACAGTGCGGTTGCCAGGTAACAGTTATGGGATTATCTCTGTTCTGGGAAATTATGATCCCACTTCAATTCAATTAGAAGAGGAAGCTACTGAGTCTACTGCACGAGAAGATAATATTTACCATTTACAACACACAATATATGTTTACAGATTCTGTATTATGCAAAATTAACTCTTTAAGCCATGTTATAGTTCAAAAACAGACCTGGAGTTGTGTTTTGTTTCATTCACACATGTTTGAGTAACTGTATTATTAGTCTGTGTGCATCTCCAAAGCTCAAAATGCTCTGTTCCACCTTGTGATGTCATGAAGCAGTAGTTTTTAGGTTAACAATTCCCTTTTACGTTTATTTTTTATTTTTTTTAAGTTTTCCAGGGCTGAAATGATCCAAATGATTTTAGTGAAGGTGTGTGGAGTTTAAAAAAACAAAACACAGTATTAGCACATGACATCACAAGGTGGAAAGGCCTAAATGTGCAGGGTTTGTGCGTTAAACATGTGAATGAAACAAAACACAACTCCAGGTATGTTTTTAAGAGGAAAAACGTGACAAAATGACAAGAAAACACAATCATAAACCTCTTCCTTTATTCCATTTCATTTGCAATTATAAAACTTCATCAAAACACTAAAATTACGGAAAACTCTTAAAGGGTTAGGATTAGACAATTTTCTGATTTATGTTATAATGTTGCTTCCTCGTCAAAAACAGATCTGGAGTTGTGTTTTGTTTCATTTACACATGTTTAACACACAAACCCTGCAGATTTAGGCCGAGTTCTTCTCTCAAATGGAAAACACTCCACTTCATGATGTCATGTGGTGATACAGGAAGTGCTCCACTGTGTTTTTAAACTCCATACACCTTCACTTGAATCATTTTGATCATTTCTGCCCCGGAATTGCCAATTTTTGCTGAACTAAAGGTAAAATGTTGCTGTTATCATGAAAACTACACCTCCATATTTTGAGTTTTTGCAGATTTTACAGTATTTTGAGCTTAAACAGAACATAACTGCAAGTATGTTTTTTTTTTTTTGGAACATTATAACACGACTAAACGCTCAAAAGAGTAAATTTAGCATAATATAGGACGTTTAAATGTAAATTAGTTGTTAAATCTGTCATATGCACTTTAATAAACACACAGAAATGACCTGTTTTGTAAGAAGGTGATTTAATTGGCATTGCTGAATCTGCTTTTCATATATATTCAGTCTATAAATAATATTTTCATAAAGAGTGAAACCGATAAAAAGATCACCAAAGATAAAAAGGATAATTCAAATGTACTTTTTCATAATTTGTGTCGTTTCTATGGTAACTGTATTGTGATTACCCGGTGTCATGTAGAGTAGTGTGTTTTATACAGTGTGTGAAATGTCAGAACCAGCCACGATGCCTTAAAAGAAACAATGTAAATGAGAAATACATGTGTTATTGGTATACATTTGTACAAGCACTAGTGGAACAAATTTTTCTAATAAATTGTGAAAGGTAAAAGCTGCGTACTTGGTTGATTTTTTCGTGTTTTGTTAAAATGGATCCTCATCAAAAACATACCTGGAGCTGTTTGGATTTCATTTGCGCATGTTTCAGTGATCCTGCATGTTTTATTTACCGCTTTAAAAGTACAAAACACCTCGCCGTAACTGCCCGGACATCACGACTCAATCCTAGAAGCTCCTAAAGTCAGATTATTTCATGTATTAGTTTATTTAGTTGACTGCGACATGCTTGAAGCTTTACCTTGACTATTACCGGTCGCATCTGTGATCTCGGGAGCTCAGTGGGTTGGCCTGGTTAGTACCTGAATAATGCAGTGGATTTATATAGCGCCTTTCATAACACCCGACGCTCTACAGAGCATTATTCATTTACTCCACATCTGGGAGCCGTAAAACTGATGGACGAGAGGCGAAAGAAAAGGACTAAGCCAGAGTGAAATGAGCCTCATTGACGCTAGCAGTTACAGCAGCGAATTTGAAGCCAGGTCCATATTAGGAAAAGGTAATAATAATCATGACTTAAAAATACCAGGATCATGAACAGCAGGTTATTACAACTTCCACTATGGATTATCTCTGATGAAATGTTCCACCAGCAACGCACTCCACTATCCTACAAGGTAATGAGGGTGACGTGGCGAGGTCTGGCCAGAGTGACAATGGAAGGTGTCATAGTGGGTAGTAGTGGCCCTCGTGCAGGGGTCTCCAACATGTAGCTACCTGTAGCTCTTCGCCCCCTTCCAAGTAGCCCGCCGAGAGATTACACATATTGTCCTGAATAACTCAAATTTGATTTTAAATGTCAATTATTACTGTATTACATCATTCATAAATCAATAATGGTTTATGTTTTATCTAACTGTACCATCTAAGTCTTACCATGGCTGTTATGAACACTTTATTTCCTGTGACCGCTAAAATTAATAACTAGTAATTAGTAATTAGTAGCATTTCCATTTTGTAAAGGTAGCTCACCTGAGAAAAAAGGTTGGAGACCCCTGCCCTGGTGTATTCTGCCGTTGTGTCCCTGAGTAAGACACTTCACCCACCTCGTCGTTAGTCTCCATGTATGTTAGTGAATGAGAGTGTGTTTGGGAGAGTGTGTTCTTAAACAAAATAAATCAGTCACAGAGATGCAGGCCCAGCACTTCCTCCAGCATTCTCTATACAGCTGTGGTGAGACCAGGTTGGAGGTGTTTCTGCAGGAGCTCTTACCTGCTGTTCCCTGGGCCTGAGCTGGTGGACTGTTGAATACAAGATGCTCTTCCTTGTCTATCTTCATGGTCACTTTGTCCTTCAGCTCAAGTAAATTCCAATTTTTTTAAGACTCCATGCATGTTACATCCAAATGTTTACAATCACTTCTTCTTTTAGTGTTGCTGGTTGGCCTCAGGCCTGCACCGCATCAGTCCCTCACTTCATTGGTTTGTGTAGAAATCAACGAGCGTTTTCAACTCTCATGACAGGTGATGAACGCCCCACACTCCTTTATTTATTCATCCATGCCCAAATTCTTCTGAGTTTCTTTTCCTAGTTCCATGGGTGGGCTGAGTCAGCCCCTTGCCCTACTGAGCCTTACTGTGCACCGCTATGTGCCCTAAACCGTTAGGACAGGTAATCAAAGCTCGACTTCATAATAATACATAGTGTAAGTCTACC
>JACN01062451.1:0-30726 GCA_000787155.1 Scartelaos histophorus | reverse complement strand
AGTTACACAATGCACCTTTAATTTTAAAACCTCATAATATAATACTCTGATTGAATACAGTAAAAAACACGTATTGTTAGCACACAAAATTTTGAAATGTATGGAAATATTTTCAGTAAATAATACAAAAACATAGCTGGAATGTTTATTATACAAATTGCTGAAACAAAACTACTTTCCCATATTGTAACTTCTGGACTAAGTTTGAATTTTACAAAATTGTGTCAATATATTCTGAGTATTTTGCTTTTTATAATAAATAAATAAATAAAGTTCTAAATAAATATAATTTGGTTGCGTGTAAAATCTGTAGATATAATTTTGTGTCATCTGGAGCAGTTAAAACCCACCTCCATAGAGTTATAAGGCCAGTTCATTCCCTATAGGAACCTCCAACCTGCATTTTGTAGTCTTAAATGAAATAAAAAGGTCTTAAAGGGAGAGTTGTCTGTTGTGTTGTGCTTGCAGACGCTTGCTGGACAAACATGGATGACATTTAGAGTTCAGAAGTAGTTACAGAAGCTGAGTCTTTTTGAAAGAGACTTGAAATTGTTCTACAAAGTCTGCAGGAGCCAGTCGAAGAGGCCAGACACTTTGCCCTCCTCTTCTTCCTCCTCCTCTTCCTCTCTCTCGCTTTTTTCGCAGAACTGAAGAACAGCTCGGAACAGGTCTCCCACCCGCCACGCCTTCTGGGTCATCAGCAGGACCACTCTCTGAAACTGGAACAGCCAAAACATCACAAGTCAAATTGCGTTTACTGTTTTTGCTGCGCTTCATTATGGCCCATTTAAATTAGATTGAGAAATGGATTTATAATAGCATACTTTTTTTTTTTTTCTGTACCTAATCGTAGGATCTAAAAAAATAATACTAAATTGAGTTTTAGTCACACTTACAGTCAAACCTTTCTATTGCAGGGAACACCACCTGTTTGTTTTGTTTTTCCATTGCCTAAAACACCACAGGATTAAACTTTCTTGCATCAATCTTTCTTCATGGGGAAAATGTATCTTTAAGTTAACCTGGCTCACACCAGCTTGATATATGTGAGACTCTGTATAGGCTCTAATCACGCTTTATGTTACAAACCAGGGAGACTTTTGGAAAGAAGCAATTACAACTTCCTGTAATTGTTGATTAGCCATACATAACGAAACGCTACAATGACATTTAGATAAAGAAAAAGTGGTTATTTTCAATTTTTTCTTAGATTTTGTCAAACAACAGAGCTCGTCAGAAGTTGTTATCACTTCTTTCCAAACATCTTCCTGGTTTGTGATGTAGCATGAACAGATAACATTTGGTTCCACACATTATCAATCTGACATGGCTCTCACTGAAACCAAAACTAAATCAAAAGTAGTTTTCAGTTTTCACTTACAGGCATCATTTTAGGACTTTTTCCATTCAATAGCTATAATATGTGGCTCAGCAAACCATGACTAAATCAGATCTAAACCAGGGTCAGCTGTATTTTGCACTGCAGGACATGAGGGAGCCTCGATACCTTAGCCTCTCTCCTCTCTTTGGACCTTCTGAAGTAGAGCACAGACAGACCGAGCTCGGAGGCAGCGATCCACTGCAGGGCCACTCGCAGCTCCCAGTCCCTGCAGTCTGAGTCCAGGTCAAAGTTCACCACCTGCAGCTCCCTGGGGTTAGTGCTGCCCCCTGCTGGCCTCACCACACTGCCCTCTGAAAGGACAAGCACATGGGTTTTATACTGTATGTATGTGCCCATCGCTACTCAACAAAAGTTAAAAGTAGGTGCTTCAAAATTAACATCAAAAACTACTGCTTCATGACATCACAACGTGGAACAGAGCTTTGGAGACAGAGACAGGCTAATTAAAACATGTAAATGAAACAAAACACAACATAACAATCTAACATGACATAAAGGTCAATACTGAACCATTCATTTGCCTAATATAATACATTTTACAGATTAATTTGTCAAGCTTTATTTGGACAGTTTACTTTTCTCATGGTAAAATTCTACATTCTGTTCACTTCAACTCATTAGTCATTGAACTAACCTCTCATTTAGTAAGGTCATTTATTTATATCGCCCTTCATTAAAAAGAAACAGCGCATAACGTCCTTTACGCTTCACAGATTGTCAAGTGAAGCTACTGCGAGTGTCGGAGGAGGAGCTGAATAATTAAGCGGTTAATAAGGCTGAACTGACACTAGAATCCAGCGTAGACTTACCAGGGACGGTCCCCCTCAAAAGTGCAGCACACCCCCTCTCCGTCTCCTCACTGCACAAGCACAGAAACACACCATTAGAACTGCATAATGACAAAATGTGAAATTAGCTTCTCTGCCAAATCACCACCCGCCCGCTACCCTGTCAAAACTGCATGTCAACGGGCTGCTGCGTTCACGAGGAACACAATATGCCAGGGGTACATTTTCTGTTGTGTAAAAATGTTACTGTATGCACCAGAGCGACAGTTTTAAGAAAGAAAAAGTCATCTTGAGTGGATGATGTGTACCTGATCAGTGTGCTTTGAGTGGGCACTTCTGTAAATGCGTCCAAGTCGGTCAGGCCCAGACTGGAGGCGCTGCTCGTCCCGTTCCTGAAACAGAGTGGCTGTCGTGTTATTTGGATAAAGTCATCGCAGTTTTTAAAAGACAAAAAGGCTACAGTTGATAAGCTGGTGTGGTGGTAGGATGTGAGCAGAAGCTTGGAGGGCCTCTAGTGGAGGAGCAGGTGAGACACATCCAGCAGCATGAGGGGCCCCGGGTCCATGAGGAGGGATGAGTCTGGAGCTGGAGCTGCTAATACACAGTCTATGTCAGCTCAACATCTATTCACTGTACATGCTTTCACAAGTAACAACCACAGAGCGCTAATGTAGCACAGCATGTCCTTTAAAGGTGCATATGTGGATGAAAGGCTCTCATGAAGATAAACCTGCTTTTGTCTTATTATCCTCTTAGATAGAACTACACCCTGAGAAGCTCTTTACTTTACAGACTCAATATACTTCAGATAAGAATCACTATGCAGCTCTGCCCAAATGAATCTCTACTAAAACACTTGATTAACTCTAATTTCTAAAATCACATATGTACTGAGCAACTCCCCCACATGTGCTGTGTGTGTTTCAGGATCACTGTAGCTGAAATCAAATATACATTTCAAACATTCATACGTTTATTAACCTGATCAGCTTTGTAATGTCATGATTCTACCCCATAAGAGTGACTAAGAAGAGCGTGAACAATGTGCCTAATTGTAAAGTGATACTGAGTCTCACATAAGACTGTTTTAGTACCAGAGTTCACCTGGTGACTCATGTTCCTCGTGCTGTAGATGTGAGGCTGTGTGAGCACGGTGGGACTGCACCTCTACATGAGGTCACACACACACATCATCAGTCAAAGAAGTGTGAAGTATCTTTTAAATCTGATTTCTTACTAAATGATTATATTGTTTCCATTCAGCCTTACCTCTGTGTGTCTCTGTACTACACAATGCACCTTTAACAGTCCCAGCCAAACCTCTGGCCTATCCCCACTATGCTGCTATATGGCCCGGCCCGCTGATGAAGCAGAGGATGGTGTAGCAAATGTCTAGAGCCAGAGCCTTTGATGTCGTCATGTGGGAGCTTTGTGAGATGGGCTCCTAAAGCGGCCCTGTGCAGATGCATGGGAGGTTAGGGCTGCTCTAATCCTGTATGCAGGCTATGAGGGGGGAGGAGGGGGGTCTCTGCACACAGCACCACAGCACCATGAAAACAGTAGCAGCAGCAGCAGAGGGGGGTAAACTGCAGTGGCACATGGGGCTTTGTTAGCAGGAGATGGGGCCATGACACAGCCGTGCTTACAGACCCCTCGCTCAGGTGGATAAAACTACTGCTCTCCTCAGGCGGGTCTTCCTCCGGGCTCATGTGAGACCAGCTGCCCATGCTCTCCTCACTGCTAGCACTGAGAGAACGCCTGTCCCGCTTCACCACTCTGTCCCTGTCACTGCTGGGAAAGCACAGCACAGCAGCTGTCAAAGGCTGGCAAAACATCACTCACATCATCACTGTATGCTTACTGTCTGCTATCATCTTTCTGTCACAAGGTTTCACTATATTTGAAATAAAACATGCCAAAATCTGACATTTATTCAAATGGAGCTCAGCAGTGACTGCCCACCCCCTGGTTTCAGAGGTAAAATTCCTTTTCATTTCTCCCACAGACCTTATGAGAATAAAGAATAAAATAAAATAAATAAATAAAAGCGGGATTGTTGAGCTCCAGGGGGCATGAGTTACAGCAATAGTCCAGTAAAGGGGCATTATGTAAATTCAACTCAAATGTTCCACAAAATGGCATAAAACAATATCCATGGATATCGAAGGTGCCTCCACAACACCAAGTACTTTGGGGCAAAAAAACAACAACAAAAACAAAACAAAAAACCCACCTGTGATTAAATACATGAAAAATAGAGATGTGGTAAACAACAGTGATGGAACTTCTACCAGAAAATGTACATTGTGCACCTTGAAAGTGAATAACCTACAGAAGAAATATGCCTTTCCAAAAACTTATTTTGGACTAAAACTGTTCAATCAATAAATCATTAACCTAAATTAATGAATCTGTTCAAGTCCTCTGCGACACCAGGATTAAAGAGGTTTTCTTTTCTTTGCTGTACACTCAAAGTTCACCTGCATTTCTAGGTTGAAGGTTCTTACAAGTTTGTACAACCCTCTTTCTACCTCTATTGCATCTGCAACATTCTAAACCCAATAATCCTGTCTGTTTCCCCACAGTTTACTGAAAGAGTGATTAAATGAAGTTCTGATCAGATGAGTGAGAGCTGCCAGCCTGGACCTCCACAGACAAATCAGCCTTATGGACCCTCACAGTGAGAGTGTGATAACAGGGAAAGGCAGAGCCACAGCACCAATGTCTGTGTGAACTAAGAGATGGAAGGAGAACCAGCAAAACTCAAGTAAACACACACTCAAAATAAGCTTATCCACTGAAATGTGTTTAACACGGTAGAGATCTTACTGTTCCAAACTACAGACTAAATGTTTAGAAGAGAAGCAAAATATTGAAAATAAGTATGTAAAAAAAAAAAAAAGTAGTAGCAGTAGAGTTTTTCTGCACATTTCTGCACACAAACATATTTCTGATGTATGCAGTAAAATTGTTTGAATATCGTCATTGAAAAATATATACATTCCCAATTTTTAAAATCTTTAATCTTTGCTTTTCTACAGTTTGTACATTTTGTACATTTTGTACATTTTGGAGCTTACAGCCCCGAGTGCTCCAATCACCACAGGCACCACTTCACCTTCCAATCCTTCTCTAGCTCTTCCTTGAGCCCCTGGTATTTCTCTAGTTTCTCTAGTTTTTCTTTTAACTTTTCATTCAAATCCTTAAAGTAACCACCATTTGCTTTGTTGAAAAATTTAAGAAACACTGTGCAGCTTTTCTCTTGGAGGGTCCATCAAATGCTTTTCTCCATAGAGCTGTTATTTTAGCTTTGTCTGGAATGTTTCACAGCATGATATTAAAGCTTTCTATCAACATGGAGACCAAGCTACAGGTCAGATCTCTGTAGAGTCAACCTCTCTCATTGTCAGAATGCCTGTTTTTTCTAGGCATTTTTGAGCTTTAAAACCACCTGTAATTGAATAAATGTGAGGTTGAGCTCTTTAATGTCAATGTAATGACAAACCCACAAACTCAAAGTTACATAATGCACCTTTAACTTTTTTCTTCATTGCGTAACTTCATATATCATGCTTCATATATTCACTGTCGTCCTTATGTATATAAAATGTATAAAGTAGTAAAAATAGAGAAAACTTTTTGACTAGTAGTGCATTATCAACTAACCAAACAACTGCCACTGCTACAATTCTCATTTATGTCTTAAGCCAGTACCTTCTCACTATGGGGCCAGTCTTAACCACTGTGCCACCATATTGTCCTTATAAACCATACAAAAATGATGTACTTTCAAACACCTTTAATTGTTAAAATAAACTTTTTGCTTGACTTTTTTGCCTGTACTTTTCACATATTTTTCTGCTGCTTCATTAGATTTCACAGTTGATGCAGCTTTTTTAATCTCCATAACTACTCCCAATGGACTGTGTGCTCGCAGGCTGTTCACACACTTATCCAGTGCTGTGGACTTTGCCGCTTGATGAGTCTCGTGAAATAATTTTGTGATTATCAGGCATTGTAGTGCTGCATGTGCTAGTGTGTGATGGCTAAGATAATGGGACAGTGGCCTAAAGCTGCAGTGACCAGTCTGAAATGGTCATCGTCTCTTTATAGCCTCGTAAAAGTACGTTACAAAGTGCAATTTGGTGGCTTAATGTCTGTTTTTAAAATACTTGATACTGCATAATGTGTTTTTTTATGGGTATGGCAGTCGTGCAAATGGTCTGGAAAAATGTTGACTGGGAAACACAACTTTTTACTTTACTTTCCCTGTTGCTAATACACAAATAAACACAATTTTACTGTAATAGTTATATAGTCTGATTAAGGAACAAATTATGATTTCAGACTTTTGGAGCCCTGTCCCACTAGTTGGGAATAACACTTTTAAACACCTACAAAAGTTATTATTTTTGCATGCTTTTAATTTGTGTAATTTTGACCCCCAAACTCACATTTGATACTGTGATTTCATGCTTTAAAACTCACTTATCAGTAAATACCTTGGCAGTTAACAATATGATCCATTATCTAGGTATTTTCTTTCTTTCCAATATACAAAGTGTGACAGAGAGGTATGGATAGCTTCCCTTGATTGCATATAAAGACTTATGGACCAAATCCTTTACATATTACAATTTAATTTCTTCAATCATCTACATCAATAAGCTATGGATCTGCCTTATACTACAGCTGAAATATATTTATAGAACCTTTCATTAAAGTATATAGCCATATTAAAAATGTGCACGGTCAGAGATCGTTTAGCTGTCTCCCTTTCATAGCCTATGACTTATTCAGAAATACATTCTTTGACCTTGTTCCTCCAATACCCACTGGCTTGAGCTTGGGAGTGTGAATGTAGTTTGGAGTGATCAAGGAGAGGTGAACCGCCCCTCAGCCCGTGAAATATGAAGCCTCTAAAAGCTTTCTGCAAACACTGTACATCACCCAGGGAGTCACAGCCCGGGCCGATAATTTGTCAAACTATACACCTCCTAAAATAGATGACTTTTCCTTTTGTGCTGCTTTAAACTGACTGAGGGGAGAGAAGTTTGAAATAAAACTATGCTATTTGTAAAGCTGAGGTGGTTGCATCTTTCAAGTACCTGGCGGGGCTGCTTTTAATGTCTACAAAAATAGATAGCCTGCACTGCCAAATCTCTTATATTATCCATAATAATAAGTTGGTCATACTTTATAATAGCTACACATTAATTAGCAATAATAAAGCATGAAGAAGGACAAAAAGTTTATAAGTATTTGTTCGATAATTGCTCGCCCTTAGTAAGTATTTAAAGGCACATTATGTAACTGTTCTGGTGGAGGCTCTGTCAAATGCTTTTCTCCATGGAAATGTTATTACTTTGTCTGAAATGTTTCACAGTATGGCATTACACCTTTCTATCTTCATCGACCAAACTAGACCTAAGTTACAGGTCAGATCTGTGGAGAGGCAACCCAACAGTTAGAATGCATGTTCTTCTATGAACTGTTGAGCTATAAAACCACCTGTAATTTCATGGATGTATAATAGAACTGATTAATGCCATACTGTGGAACATGCAGAGCAATGACTTATTCATGGAAACTATCAGGTGATGAACCCTCCACCAGAAAAGTTACACAATGCATATTGATTGACTGGGTGAATGACTGCATTAAAAAAAGATTGCATTCTATTTTATTGGCATGTACGCTATTTATGACATCAACCTGTCCTGGGACTGAAGGTGGAAATGAGCAATTTTGCTATAACCTAGCACAAACATATGACCTCTGTGTGTAGTTTAATGTTTTTTATGTGCATTATCCTTGATTAAAAACAAATAAAATAAAATAAATCCATAAAATAAATGCATCTTTACGGTTTAGGAATTAGGGCAAGATATTACAGTAATTAAGCAGTTGTTAAGCCTGAATCATTCTTAATGAACTATTTGCTCATTAAGTCCTTTTCTTATGTTTTATTAAGAATAATTAGTTCTCATTAGCATAAAGTGTTTCCTAACCATAGCAGTGACTTTAGTGCTAAAAATACATTGCAAAGTGCTGATGACAGATGCTCTACCTGTTGCTGTTGACTCTCTCTGTCCGTTTGGGAGCAGAGTTCTCCAGTGGGGGGTCTCGGGGTCCGGCCCCCCTGCTCTCGGGCTGGGGTAAGCTCTCCTCCACTTTCTGATCTCCCTCTATGTGTATCAAGGGCACATCTCTGGGGCCCCTGACTCGAGGCAAACTGCTGTCTTTTGAGCTTAATCCATTTCCGGCTTGCTCTTGGCTGGATTTGCTGCGACTACAACTAAGATGCGACTGCTTGAACCCCCTTCTCCTCTCCCCTACGGGCACGTGGGGCTGTGAAATGGCCCCATTAGCTTCCTGCTGCCCCCCTAAAGCACTTTTCCCGATATCCACGATGTCTGCTGCTAGACGATTGGCAAACTGCTGCACGTGAGGCTGAGAATCTGCTGAAACCTCCAGGTCAATACTGTCCTCGGGATCTGCGATGATCTTGTTCTTCCTCATTAGCGACTCAATGGAGCTGGACCAGGTTTCATGAATCAGCATATCCGTGATCTGGTCTGTTTTGCCCCTCTGATACAGGCAGGAGTCTGACTTACACAGCCCCGTGGCAGACACAGTGTTGCTGGGGTAAATGTTTAAAGTGTCTCCGTGGACATTCCGGGCGAATCCGTCAAAAGAGTTAGCTTTGATGGGCGAGTTGACAGTGAGACGTGAGTCGGAGGAGCGCCGATCGGGCACTGAGGACTGTCGGATACAGAAGGGGGTACGGGGTGAAGGAGGGAACAGGCTATTGCTCCATTCTTTTGTTTTTGCAATGCCATAGTCTTTGTTTTCCTTATCCATGTCACGCAACATAAACCTATAGAACTCTTCTGTGATGCTTTCTGTGCTGGACTGTTTCGACAGGCAAGATGAGGCCCTGACGTTAAGATGGCCATTTTTCTTAGTAGCTGCTTGTTGCACTGCTGCTGCTAATATACTGCTAGCGTTTTTCCCCGCGTAGTAGTCTAGCAAAAGGTCAAAGCCCCTGCCCTCCGTCTCCATTTGGTTTACCATGAACCGAGAGAACTCATCGGTAATGCTTTCACAACTCGACTGTTTGGAGATGGAACTGCCCCGGCTTAAGTTCTGACCTAGGCGACTCCCAGGGCCTAGGGTGTTGGCAGTGCCCGATGGGTCGCTGTCCTCTTCTGGGATACTCTCATAGCTGGACGCCTTCCCCCTGCTCCACCTCTCACACTGCAATCTGCTGCGGGGTTGCCCTGCTTTGGATGTGTCCACTACATTGAGTTCTGGACAGTTCATGATGCGCGCCGTGACCTCTGAAGCGAACAACGCAAAGGGGTCCTGCGTTTCATCCGGATGCACCGTCTCATCCACCACCCTGTTTACCAGACGCTCCATTAGCTCCGGCTGCTCTTCCGTTTTCCTCTTAATCTCGCTCAGACGTGGGGCTCTGTGTTTCTTGGAGCTGGCGTTACTTCCTGGACCATCTTTCCTCCGGAGCACCGTGCGACAAGCTGGGATCAAATAGGCCTCAGTTCCATCTGTCGTTGCCCCTTTCAGAGCGCAAAACCACGGCTGCTTCCCGGTGGAATTCTCCAAACAGATTGCGGCTAATTCCGTAGCCATCGACACTACAGTTGAAGCCAGGTCCTCTGCATAACATGTAATGGGCGTCTTGGAGTCTGTGTCCATTTTGAGGGAGACCAGAGAACTACATGAGTTGAGGGACGATTGGGGAGTTAGAGAGGATTGTCGGCTGTCACTGCTTGTGCCCAGTCTCCCCCTCCTTTCCAAGCAGTGAACCGGAATCTCACTCAAAGGGTCCCTAATGGGGCCTTGCTGGCTGGAATAGTGCTCTGAGAATTCCTTGGCAGGCAACGACGCACACTTGGACAGATTTTGTCTCAGTATGGCCTGCTCTCTCTGGGCTGGAGGACTCGTGTGATGTCTGTCCTCTGATAGATGTCTCTCCTTTGAAATGATAGTTACCTTATTCACGCTGTGCTGTGTTGTCCTGTTTTCACCGTTAGCCGACTGGTTACTATTTATTAAGCAGTGCAATTTTCCATTTCTGTTGGCGGTGGTGTCAGGCAAATTAACTTCATCTGCTTGGGAGTCGAACGAGCTTTGATCACCCCGAGAAACATGACTAATCTTTTTCTGTGTAATGCAAAGAATATCAAAAAGCAAGGTGTTCACACTCTCCTGCAAAAAGTGCTGGAAACTTGGCACCTCTTTACCACACTCTTCTAATTCTTTTTTCTTCCTGGCTTTCTCAAGAGCGTGCTTAAAAAGACTGTCGGCAACCTCATTGATCATATCATCCACCTCTCTATCATCAGTGCAAGACTTTTTTGGACATGTGATTCCATCTACGATCTTATAATGCGTCGTCTCCAGCAGATGGGCTACGCTTTTATAACCCTGAGGTTGTGTCAGAACTTCAGCAGCTTCACGATGCAAGACCTCAGCGATGTTGGCACGAAATGCTTCCACACTCGTTCCCTCCGCTACGCTACAGTGAAGTGTGAAAGCTGCTGAGGCTTCTGCTGCTGACATGAGACCCCTTGATGGTGCATAGACATCCATAGACTCCGCATCAGATTCCTCTACTGACTCCTCTGTTAGTTCGACTGCAGCCACAGCCCCTGCTACCTGCGCCATTCCGCAAATTGCAGACGGTAAAGAATAGTCCACTTCCTCCTCAGGTTCGTTTATGTCTTCCTCATTGTCATTCTCTGACTCCTCTGGGAGTTTCTCTGTAACTTGAGGGCTGGTGATTGTTCCAATGACATTAGCTGCACAAGCTAATGCCACTTCTACATGCTTAGAAGCATGTGCATTGCAATGATGGGCGATATGTACAGGAGTCCCATTTTCCGACGTTTCCGATTCTTCAATATCAGCTACGTTGGAACCATGGCTCTCTGACCATTCACCTGGCCCTTCCGAACTATCCGGGCTCTGGACTATCACGATTTTGGGTAGTTCGAAAGAGCAGGTGCGCTGCTGAGTGGGTGCTCTTGATTGCGTATGGGCAGGACTAGACCGGGAAACGCTGACAGCTGCCTCTGAGACAAAGGAGGATTCATCTTGGGACAGACGAATAAATGCATCTTGCAGTACTGACTCTGCGAGGTTGGTGGCATAGTGACCGGCAGATTCTTTAGTCTGAAGGCTTGCCCGGCGTGCTCCCTCCACCTTGGCTTCATTGGTTGGTGGATGTTGAGACAGTCCCCTCTGATACAGCCTGGTGCAGTGCTTCGGTGCCCCTTCTGCTAAAGTCTCTGCCAGGTCACTGCTCTCAGACTCTGTGGACACAGAAGAGAGCTAATGAGAAATGTCCACTCTGATTACAAGCACACTTCATCAGCTGCAGAGGCATCCAAGCTTCAGCACCTTGACACTTGGCCAATGCATTTTTTATTTATTCTACAACTCACTATTTCTAGATTATATGACATCACAATACCCTGAAAACCTGTCACAGTTAATTGAAGTTCTATATTCAGATTTAGCAGTGTGATTGAAAGGAATTAGCCACTTATAATATATTGATAATGTTATAAATGATCAGAAATGACCATATAATCAATATTAGATTCTGATTTAAGCTCCATCTAAATCTAGAATTGGAAATACATTACTAAAACATTAAAAAACAGTTCCTCAAGCAAATTTAATTAAAAGGTGCCATGAGGCAGAGGCTTTTTACAACAAGTAGGCCATGGCGCCAATCCTATTACTTGGTTTTTGGCACTGTGGTTCACTATTACTGAAATGACTAATATTGTGACTAGCGATTCCAACAAAAATATTTTGCAGTAAAACAAAATAATAGTAGAGGAGATTTTCACCAGACTAGGAAAAAATGTGCTGATATTTTTTTGTACTACAGGTGTGCTGTGTAACTTTTCCGGTTGACGGTCCGCCACCTGATTGACTCCAAGGAGAAATTACTGTTTTGCCTTGATTATTCCACAGTATGGAAATCAACTTTGTAATCATAATGGAGAAACCTTAATAAACAGTTCATGTTCATGTTCATGTTTATGTTCATTTTCATGTTTTTAAGGCATTTTAGAGCTATTAAACACTTGTAATTGAACAAATGCAGGAGAGATATACTACTGTGATATATTACAGGCAAAAATAAGTACATCATCATGAAGACAAGCCAGTACCAGACACTCCACCTTTGAAGATAGATAGTGTACCTTTGTGGGCATTGCACATTTTCCTTTAGGATATGATTTTTTATCTCAAAGTATATTATTTTTGTATTTTGGGATCTCTAAAGTATTTTTGACTTTTGTTATTGCACTAGTAATGTAATATGGTTTTAATAAAAGAAAAGGAAAGTTCTGCCTGCCATCAGTCTCAATTATCACACACTGGTACACAAACATGACCAAAATATCCCACCGTTCCTGAAGCCATCATCCTCGCTGTCTTCTCCCAGGTGCTCCGAGGCCGTCTGGAAGTCATCTTCAATGGAGGAAATGGAGCGATTTGTATCATCCTCGGCTCGCTGCACTGCCCGGCCCTGATGCTGCTGCTGTACCTGCCTCTCCCGGCCCCACTGCAAACCCATCAGGAACTTGTTGATCTCCAGAATGACGCTGGCCGGCTCCGTCCTGCTTTTCTGTCCGGAACACTGGAGAAGACACACGCCTGTGCTCTTCTGCTGCTGCTGAGCCTGAATACACCAAAAGAGAGTTTAAGTATGAGTATCGTATCCAAAATCTGATACTAAAACTAGAACTGAAGTAAAATACTCATTTGAGCAAGTACTGATACTAAAATAGTCACATTCACAGGACAGAAATGAACCTTTCCTGAATAGCTTTAGAATTGTCTTGAGCTGTATCAGAACAATTAAGTGATATACGTGAGTGCTGAGTGATTACACAGCTATAATGGCAATATTGAAAAAAATACTTTATTTTCTATTTCATGTTGGATATCACATTATCTTAATTTATTTCTATCATATATTTAGTCTTGATTCTACCCCTAAAATCAAGTTTAATATTTTTGTATTGTGAGCAGTAGTGGAACGTTATAAAGTAAAGCAGTACTGTACTTAAGAATACATTTTAGATATCTGTACTATACTTAAGTAGATTTTTTATTGGATACTTTTTACATTACTTACTTGCTACATTTGAGAGCATGTATATGTATTTTCCACTCCACTACATTTTTGAACTGGACTGAAAAGTAAAAGTATTTTATTTTTTATGTTTTAACACAAAAATATACCAATAAAAACAGCTTGAATAAATTCAGCACAAACTTTCTACATTGGAAACTTCATTAGATCTCAAAATCTGTTCAAAATACTTTCGCTTTTTACTCTTTAAGTACATTTTTAAACAGTACTTCTTCATGTGATACTTTTGCTCCAATATCTTTATCTTGTACTTTTACTTAAGTAACAAAATAGAGCACTTCTTCCACCACTAATTATGACAAGACTAAACATAAGCATATTCATTTAAAAGATAAGACAGTAGTTTAGGATGCAGAGTGGTGGTGGTTTTATTGTTTTGTTGTTCGACTACTGCAAGATTTACAAAAGAGTTTCATGCAAGTTTAATTATTTGCAGAGGTTCCCTACAGCTCATATTGATCCAGTGAGTGCTTTATTCACAGATGCAAAAGATAGCTGATGCGGTTTTCAGGAAAATACTGTTGCAAGAGCGTATAACATGACTCCTGCATCTATTTCAAGATTAAAAGTTTACTATCACACATATTCTGGATAGGTTTAACCAAAATGGAGGTAAAATTAGATTAGTAGATTTAGCTCAGTAATATTTCGCAAGGGTGCTCTGAGGCAAGGTCATTAAAGCTCTACTGCCTCAAGCAACGTGATGGTTTGATTCCCAGGCTGGTAACTGTCACTGTGGAGTTGGCATCCGTGGCTATTTTACTGAATTCCGAACATGGACTAAAAACATAACAACATTAATAGTTATAGAAGGAAGAGAGATTGGGATAAACAGGTTTACATCCATATTGTTTGGTGTAGAAATTATTTAAACTGAACTATTTATGTGGAAATTATGGAAAATATTAGTAAAAGCAACTTTAAATCATTCATAATCTGATAAACTAAAATAACTGAATAGAAAATTGGGATGGATTAATATGGGGAACAAATCATGTACAAATCTAACAGCCCTTGGTAATATATATTTGGGCTTTCAACACAAGCAGATGCAGAAGATACTAAAGATTAACATCGTGCTCCAAAATCCATGTCTAAATTCTGTGTATGCAATTCTCTAGCTGTAATCCTGTTTGCACACTGACCTCCAGGCCGTCCAGCAGCAGGAGCTCATTGTCTTTGGGCTGCTGCGCTGTCAGAACCTCCACCAGCCTGGGCAGGTCCGGAGACACACTTGCCAACTTCTGCAAGAGAAAGAGACACGGCATGTACACGACACAACGGCAACGCAACACGAAGGGATGTGAAAAGTAGAGAGGAGCCAAAACACAACGGTGACAATGGTTTGGCTGAAGTTTGATTCCAGCTCAGAACCATTGTGTCCTCGGGTAAGACACTTCACCTACGTTGTATGTGTGTGAAAGTGAGGTGTGTGTGTGTAGGCCTGCCACGATATCAAAGGTTTAAACAAGATATACTGCTACAGAGAAATATTCTACTTCATGCCACTGATACAAAGCAGGATAAATCTCAGTAAAGTAAAATTTCCTGTATCATTGTAAAGCAAGAGGTGTAACAAAGAAGAAAGTAACAATTAGCACTAAACAATTAACAAACAAATAATAGAAGTTACTTATTCTAGCCTCTGTTCTACTCTTGAATGTACAATTTGAATACATTACTGTTATTATTAATCATCACATATATTATGCATAATTAGGGAACTATACTGCACTATTATAAAAATAAAAAGACATAAAAAACCCAAGAAATGTGCAGTGTTGTCAAAGATATATTTTGAGATATTGCTTATTAGACCTTGACAAACTTTATTGATCCACAAGGGAAATAATTGAATGCAGTAGCTGTAGGGCTGCAGCTAAGTCACTCTTAGAAAGATACTTGAATCTCTACCAAGATCTTTATATGTCCTTGTTAATGTTAACAAGAGAAACTAAAAATATCACCCACCCTAGTCTGAAATTAACTTTACATCCGAGCCAATTAGTCCTTAAAGCAGAGTGGTTCACAGACAGATTTTGACATCCAAAACTGTAATTTGCCCCAAAATTGTCCCCTTTCCAAACCCTTGATATGAACAAGAACTGCACGCTTCCAAGAGAGATGTATAATTATAAAATATCACAAGAGAGATTACCAAATCATTAATGATCACCCACTAGTGGAACCGGCAGCTGCAAAAGAGTGTCCAAATCTGCATAATATCTAAACAAATCAAGCCTCTAATTCTGGCTAATGATCTGAAATCCATGGCAACAGAGTTTTTTTATGTAGTAGATAAAGAAATGCTTTGATGGAGGATGTGAGGTGATGAGAGAGGAATTCTGCGCACCTTGAGGTTCGGTTCTTCACGGCAGTTTGAGTCGACGTTCACGAAGCAGATCTGAGGGGACAGGAATGAAAAAAGTTGGCATAAAGACATCTGGACAAAACAATCCAAGCAATCAAGATTAATGGCGCTTACACTGTGGTACGGTCGCATATGGGTGCTGATTCTGTCCACATGTCTTGTCTCGTTTGCATTTGTGTTTAGGACTACTTAAAGGTGCACTGTGTAACTTTTTTCATTGCTTTGTCCAGAATGTCCCACAGTATGTCATTAAATGTATCTATTTCCATGGAGACAAGCCTACAATGCCTCTATGCCAAGTTACAGGGAGTGGAGTGGAGTATGAATGTATGAATATATGTTTTTCGTAGTATTTTTGAGTACCTCTACTGTGAAACCTTTCAGGCAAAGCAATAATATCTCCATGGAAACAAATTTGTGGCTTACCCCCTTACCAGAAAAGGTACACAGTGCACGTTTAAGTCACATGTAGTTCAGTTTGAGAGTTGTTTTTGCCCTAATTTGGACATGTTTTAGTCCTGTTATAGACCTGGTTAAGTTCTGGTAGCATTTGGAAAGACTTGGCGTAAAATATTTTAGAACCACTGACCTTTATTTAAAGGTGATTTTTTTCATGTTATGAAGTAAAATCTGTCCCAGTCCAGATACATGTAATGTAAATGGTCTTAGGGTCAAAACGAGACTGCTGTGCTCTGTCTGCATCTAATTCTAAAAATCTGCATTTGCCTCCGCATCTAAATCTAAAAAACAGTTTTATCCTCCAGGAAGAAGTGCTGGTGCATTGTTAGCATGCTAGTGTTTAATAGCAAAAAGTTGTAAAACTCTCTCATGGTGAATAGTTATGATAATAGAAATGTGTTGAGAAGTTTTCATGTTTTAAGACTTAGCGGCAAAGTAGCAAATTGGCGAGGACAACACAGCACTTAAGTTTGATTCCAGGCTATTACAAATAGCATCTGTCTGTGTGGAGTTTGCATGTTCACCCTGTTTGCTGGCGCTCCAATTTCCAGCATTAACCTAAAGCATACACAGAAGGCAACTAAACACACGCTATAGTTCAAGATTTGGAGGAAAGTGCCTGGGTGGACAAATTTCCATACAAGAACTATACCTGCAAATATAAAGTTCTTATCTTGTCACATATGTCTGTTTGAAATGCTTTGAAGAATTCGAGTCAACGTTACCAAGCTAACATAATGCTTTTTGATATTCGCCTTTTGCAATATTCCTTCTCTGGTATCTGTCAGTGAACTCCCCACAGACTTAAAATGTAAAAATCAAAGAGGCCTTATCCTAACGTGGTTTCTGCTTTGAAGTCTTTCCAATTCTCAACTTTCAAATAACTCCTCTACTTATGTTTGGAGTGAAAAAGTATTAACAATATTTGAAAAGTATTATAGCTACCTTCCAATAAATATTCAAAATGCACTGCAGCAATTTCCTCTGTTATTTCTTTATGATGACAATATGGCTTAAAGGAGATCAAATTCCACTGAGAAAACATCTGCACAAACAGTATTGAGAATCTTTAAAGGGTCCAAATTATGCTATTTTCTTATCTATGTTAAAATATTGTTTCCTTGTCAAAAACATACCTGTTTTTTTCATTCATACATGCCTAACACACAAATCCTGCTTATTTAAACTAAGTTCTTCTCTCAAACAAAAAAACAGTGCAAATTTCACTGATCTAGCCAAGATTTTGAAACTTAAATCAGGTTATTCATCTTGTTTTAAGATTTTTATTATCTTACAAGTTCTGACGCTGATTAATTCTAGTCTAGAGATAGTTTAGTTTAAGATAACTTATCAAGTACAATGATCTTGCTGCATGGACAGATCATTTCACTACTTTCAAGTCATTTTCTGATAGATTTAAGTGTTTATATCTGACATTTTGGCCAAGCTTTTAAAAAGAACACTTGAGATCATCAGTCATGTGCTAATACAAGAAGTGCTCCACTGTTTTTAAACTCCATGCACCAAGAGAACACTTGAGATCATCAGTCATGTGCTAATACAAGAAGTGCTCCACTGTGTTTTTAAACTCCACACGCTTTCACTAGAATCATTTGGTTCATTTCAGCCCTGGAATTGCCACTGAACTGAATATAAAAAGTAGTGGTAGCAGTTGGTCTTTGGTAATGTAGACTAATAATGCAGGAACATGTGTGAATGAAACAAAATACAACTTAATTTGTGTTTTTTAGGAGGTAACAACATTCTAATATGACTAAAAGCTAAGCAGAGATCATTTGACGTCATACAGACAGTTCATATGCAAAACGCACTTGCCCTTTGCGCTCCTCTGTTGACAGTTTTAGCAGTGCATTCTGGCCTGTCTATGTTTCTTATCACTATATTGACAACTGAATAGAGGCGAAATGTCAACAACATCCACGTGGTTTAGCGATGGGTCTATGATAGCATTTAGCCTCATCGTGGCATTCAGAATATGGAAATGCGTTATTAACTTGTGTTTACATAACAGCGAGTGCAGGATTTCATTTACATTGATAACATCAGTATAGTAATTCATTTGAAAACAATGAAACAATGAGGGAGGGGACGCTACTTCTTGCAGCCATAATATGTTTGATTGTATCTTGCAAGTAGGGAATGTGTATGAAGTGTGTTGCCAGGGGACACAACAACAGTATGTGCTATGAGGATGTTCAGATGAATTAAAAGTAATGTATTAGTTTGATATTAAGCTTTTCTATACACTTGGAGACATCAATCACACATTCAAAGACCACATTCATACAGTGGCAAGGTGACTGAAGTGTGTATTTGATCCATTTATATTGCATGAGCCACTTTTCCCTTCTCTATACAGAGCCATTGTTTTCCCAAACCCTATCTCCCCTCCCCTGCCTTTGAGCTGAAGTGATTTTAAACATCAGAAATGACACACTCCTCTGCAGCTCCAGCCTCCCCTCTCTGGCTGAGCCTCACACACGCTCCCAGGGATAAACCAGGCCAATGACTACGACCTCCACAAGGTCAAAGCAATTGAACCTCATCAGGCTCCGCAGCAGTGGAGAGGCAGCGCTCTAAATTTGGGAACATACGCTCCGCTGTGTGTCCGTGCGGGTGACAGACTGCAGGACATGCTCCTCAAAGGGACGAGAAACACACTGGACAAGATACACGTGCAACAGGGCTTGTGTCATTTAAAAGTGCACATTTCTGGTGGAGGGTCCCTCACCTAATTCTCTCCATGGAGATATTGCCTGGGATGCTCCACAGTCTGACATTACACTTATTTATCTCTACAGCGACAACAGGTTACACCATCAGTCAATAAAAACTCATGTTGTTGAGTAAATGCAAGATGGATATGTTTAATGCCATTACAACATTCCAGACAACATGATGTCCATGTCCACATGTCTCGTCTCATTTGCGTTTGTGTTTAGGACCACTTAAAGGTGCACTGTGTAACGTATTTTTTATTGCTTTGTCCAGAATGTCCCACAGTATGTCATTAAATGTATCTATTTCCATGGAGACAAGCCTACAATGCCTCTATGCCAAGTTACAGGCCAGTGGAGAGGTGAACTCACTCAACGTATGAATATATGTTTTTTGTAGTATTTTTGACTACCTGTACTGTGAAACCTTTCAGGCAAAGCAATAATATCTCTATGGAAACAAATTTGTGGCTTACCCCCTACCAGAAAAGGTACACAGTGCATGTTTATGTCACATGTAGTTCAGTTTGAGAGTAGTTTTTGCCCTAATTTGGACATGTTTTAGTCCTGTTATAGACCTGGTTAAGTTCTGGTAGCATTTTGAAAGTCTTGGCGTAAAATATTTTAAATGTGTGTTAAATATGTTTAATGCCATTACAACATTCCAGGCAACATGATAACATCTCCCTCAGAAAAGTTACACAATGCACCTTTAAGTATAAGGCAAAATTAATATGGTTATGTCTGAAATGTGGTGATAACATTCTGATTAGCGATGCTCTTTTACTATGTCCACAGTCTAAGTGAATATTTTTGTGCTACTTTGCGTGTTTAAGTAATCCTGCTTTCATGGCGTGAGTGCTCAGAAAATTGCCATTTTCACATACCCCCTATCCCCACCCAGAGTTCTGTACATGCATGAAGTTATTACAGACTCTAGTTCGCACATGTGGGGTTCAAAAGTTTCACATAGACATTTTCAATAATAAAAACTACTACTGCAACTAACAGGGCTACTACTACTGCTACTACTGCTAGTACAACTGCTACTACTACTGCTGCTACTATGGCTAGTACAACTGCTACTACTACTGCTGCAACTACTAGGGCTACGATTACTGCTACTACTACTACTGCGAAATACCCCAATTTAGCATGCATTATCAAAGTATTTTCAGCCTCACAATTATGAATGCCAGTTATAGGCTTATATACAAATGGCATTGTATTACTTGCCAGTCTGAACAGAATATATTTATAGCCCAGAGCTTTCAGTTTGTAGTATTTATGGGCAGCGCTAGTGCCTTGAGTGCCTCAAAGTGAGCAGGTCTAATGTGTAAATCACATTTGGACATGTACAGTCCCAAATCACATGACACAGGGCCCTCAGTCGGTGCACTTTTATTACACCTCTGTATAATTCAATATAGCTGCTCCACCAAGAAGGTCTCATGACAAACGCAAAGGACAGGGAGTTTACAAATGTTAAAGAAAAATATGTTCCATGGATATTAAATGAAACAATGACTGAAAAAGTTTTACAGCATCTAAAAAAACAAACAAAAAGAACAGCCACACACCCACACAGACCCATGCGCACACCCACCCATACTACAAATAATACTACAATATCTATCATATCAGTTTTTATATGTTCAATTGTAAATCTGTGATACAAAAACACAAAAAAGACACAAAAATTTTACGGCTGCGATACAAGGGATTCTTTCTTGTGACCTTGCAACTTTACTAATCTAACGCTCCATATTCAAGATGGCATTTGTCTATAGACTGTGTAAAGAAGTGGACTAAGTAAGTTCGGCTCCAGTCAAATGAAGCTCACTGAGGCAATTACGGTGCCAATTTGGAGAGTTCCATATAAGGAATCAGAATTATTTTATGGATAAAATAGCAAAAATAAAGACATCAGGATCGTGTAGAGCAGATTAATATGAACCAAAATGAGAAGCCTGACAGCAGCAGTAGTTATGGAGTGAGGCGACACAGTTTCTCAGTACAAGATGAACTGGAGCCAGACTTGATGGAGCCGGAAGTGCCCACGTGCTCACTTTCTATTTGAAATGCAGTGCCTAGTGGTTTAGCTATGTTCAAGTATATACAGTCTATCTCCCTGCGTAGTTTCAAAGCTTTTTCAAAATGATCCTTCACTCATTTATCGGGCTTTATTGTGCTTATTATATGTTCATTACTATTTCTGTTATAAAAAGAACATTCAGAATCTTAAAAACAAACCAAGAACATGTCTAGTTGGCCTTGAGCTGCCCCTGCCCCCTGTACAGCAGATCTGACGTCTCCTCTGGCTTCTCGCTTCAATAGGTGCTCACACAAGCACATCTGCAGCTGCTGTATGCTGGACCCTGCCAAACAACCCCACCAACGGCCCCACCAACGGCCCCACCACCGGCCCCACCACCAACACAACCAGTCAGCTGGGATTACCATATGCCTCCCTGAACAGGACAACTCAAGCTCGTGAGATATCCGTTTGCGTAGTTTAAGACTATGAACTCGTAATCTGAACAGAGCTCATGCATCACAGTAGAGGCTATTGTGCGAACTGCAGTGTGCCCAAACAATCAAAAAACAAGGAGTCCTCAGTTTCAGCTGATTCAGGCATGTAATTCTGCCTTGGATCAGCACCATTTTGGAGTTTATGTCCTGGTCTCACCCCACAGTAACCCCCTGTTGTTTGTTGTTAGAAATTTAAAGCAGACCTATTGTGCAAAATCGATTTTTCAGAGCTTTTAAATGTTATACTTGTTTCCTCTTGTTGTGTGAAGTGATTCATGAATGTTTGACTAATCTTTACTCATTTATTTTCATATTGCGATCAATTCTCGCTTTCATCACCACCGGCATACACCCACTGCTCTGTATCTACTTTGTTCTCCAATTTTGTTTGGGGAGTCATTCTTTAAAAAAATCGGGATTATAGTTTATTCTGTCAATACTTTGTGTAGGCATAGTATTATACTCGTTTTGACGCAATCAATAGAAATAATAGCAATAATTCAACTGGTTTGGAGAGAAGGAACATGAAAAAAACATGAAAAATCATTGAGCTACAACATAACTACAACTACAGCACTTTTCATTTCAATCTTAAAAATATTCAACAAGAAAAAATGCACAAATACAAATGCACAAACAGGATATAATTACAGAGCCACCCCAGACCCCCCAATATTATGGGTGCATATGTAGGTCAGGTTTTGATCATTTCTTAATGATTTTTACTATTTTTTGTTTTTGTTTTTCTTAACTAAACTATTTCACTGCAAACCATCAAGAAAGCAGTAAAGTCCCATTTTGTGTAGTAACGTCTTCACAGAAAATTTGTTAAGTGGTCCACAAAATATGTGCCTATGTTGGAGACTGATAATCTGTAACGTTCTGGAGGTGCAACATCAGCTGCACGATTCCATAGAAAAACAAAGTTAAAACCATACTTGGGAACATTCTCCGAGGAGATAGGTAAGTTCTGTGGCATACTGTGTATTATTATTACACAGCCAGCATTTCCATAGAAACTAGCAAGAAGAGGGCCGACTCAGGTTAGGTCAGGTTTGTGGAGATGCAAGCCTGCTCAGAGTATGCACAGTTTTCTGTTTTTCTGTGCAATAAACACATCTACAATGAAAAAACATACTTTTATTAACTTGTATACTATGGTTTCTGGCAGAGGGTCTAAAACCTGCTTGTCTACACAATGAATATGTTATTGCTTTACCCAAATGTTCACAGTCAGTTAATCAACTTTTCAGTCTCCATGGAAACAAGCAACCAATGCCTTTAGGCCAAGCTATGGGTAAGATCTGTGGAAAGGCAGGCCCACCCTTAAATAATAATGTATGTTTTTTATGTATTTTTGAGCAAGAAAAACACATGTTATCAATAAATATACGGTTCGTAAGTTATTGCCTTTCTAACCCAGTCAAAGTAACATGCTGCAGTGTAACCTCAGAAAACACTCACACATACACAGTGTTTGGCAGGGCCTCCCCCTCCTCTCTCCCTCTCTACTCTCTTTGTCCCACACACATGCTGCCTGCTCCTTCTGTCGAGGCTCTCCTTAACCACCATCATCTCTGCTCTTTTCAAGCCTGGACACACAGAGGTACTTAAGGTGTGCATGTGCTTTTGTACACCGACCACTGGTGCTTTTCAGATTCAACAATAGATGAGTAATGAACTGCAACACGCAATAATGCCACAGTGTTTCAGCCTGCTGCCAGCCTGCCTTAGCTACAGCATTATTTTAACATACCCGTCACATACCATTTCTCTTTTCCGGTTGTGAGATTTTGGGCAACTTTTTTCTCTTAGTAACATGGCAGATTTTTACATAGATTAACAATAATACGGAACATTTTCTCATTTCAAATTAGCCTCATTTTTTGAACATAACAAAAACTGAGAAACAAAATTTCCCTGATATCATTTTTATTTATTTATTTTTAATCATTACATGTATCTCATAAATATTTCAGCAAATATAGTATGCAATGCAAGCTCAAGATCTGGAGATGAAGTATGGCTAATGTTAACAAATCTTCTCTTTGGACAGTTAATATGTAAAAAAGTATGCATGAATAAATAAATAATCAATTATTCAATGTGTCTGACCTCATTGCACTGATTTCCTTGGTGACCATACCCTGCTATATTGCTCTTGCTCCTCCCCCTTCCCGGCCTCATGGCAGGCACCTCATATTTTATTTATTTGGAGGTGATTAAAATTAATTAATGTTCCAAAGAAAGATATCACTAGTAACTAAAGTGCCATATCCTTTTGGAATATACCACAAGCCTGAGAAAAGGGATTGGTGGTGTCTTTTTACATCAATAAAGCATTAGACATGATTATCTTAATAGAATTTTATTAAAGAACAAGTGACTTTAATTTTGCCCATAATCAAACCCAAGTGACATTGTGAATCTTTGTGACCAAACCTATTAACATTTCACCACATTCACAGTGGACTCATTTGATCAGATAGTTGTGCAACCAGCTGTAGCTAGAGCTATACCTTATTTGGGGAACTACTGCTTTAGAAGCTGTGGAAGGAGGAATCCCAGTGCCAATCTGAATATTGTGCCAATATTGAAGGTGGGATTTGAACTGACAACCTGTGGATCAGTGGACAAATACTGAGCTACTGTCTCCCCATGGTGGCAAACTGAGATGGACAACACAAACACAATACATATCACAATATATCCGGGTCCCTGAGTAGGGCCTCATGTTTCTTCTACAAAGTCTTGGACTACTTCAATTTATTCTGCATGATGTTCTCACCAAACACTGACTTGATATATGTGTATGTTGTAGAATGTTGAACTAACATTAGCAAAACAAAGATAGATTGCCAAAATTCAATGTTCAATAAAGGTATAAGAAAAGAATAAACAGGGGACAAATGAGGCCCCCAAGATCATTTCTAATGAACCACAAGACGATTTCTCATTTCTATTGATAGTGGCCCGCCAATAAAATGCATAAATGCATAAGAATTGCTGCTGGGGGCAGTAATGGCAAAAAACAAGCAGGACAGAGTGAGAGGGGCAGATAGTGTGAGAGGGCGAGGGGCAGACGGCGCTTCTGGACTTCATGGACTTTCAAACTTACTCCAACCAAGAAATGAACACGTGGACTGTGAGAACAGAGGCTTCAGAAACAGGCAGAAGTGTCAAATCAGAGGAGCAGCCTTAAGAGCCAAGGCTCCAGTGGAAAGGAGGAGAAGTAGTTTACCATTGCACTGTATTGTGCATCACTCATACAGTATATCATATCTGTGTTGATGATTTGTTGTCTAAATGTGTTTGCAGAAGTAAAGACTGATGCTCTGGTTGAAAATACATCTGAACTGAAAACAACACAGAGACCCAGTGGATTTAGAATACTTCATAAATGCCTGTAATAAATCATAAATAATATATTTTTATATATTAGTTTCCATGACAGCCACTGTCTTGCACTGTCTTACATATACAATTACATTGTGTCCTAGTATATTATGGTTATAACAGATTATAATAATTATAAGCAATTGTAGCCTATAAAAAAATGTCTATAGTGATAATAATTTATATAATATGCAGCCCACGACCAACACTGATTTTATAACTTCTGCCCCTGCTCCAATTAAGTCTGAGAGTCTCCTTAAGTTCTAAAGACTCTTATGTGCACGGGGAAATATGGAAATACTAAACACTCAAAGCCCTTTATCATTCATCACTAATGATGTCAAAATGAAGTAGCGTCAGTCATCAAAATGTAGATATTTTAAATCCAATAATAGGATAAGCAACTGACAAAGCCCTAATGGAATAAAAATAGAAACAATAGCTATGTGTATGCTTAGTAATATGTCTACTGTATGCACATACAGCACACATATTCCAAACACATATGAATGTAGATTATTATAAATGCTGACCTAATCCTAATGGATGGACAGTGATTTTTTGTGTTAAATCAATATTTTAATAGTATTGTTTTATTAATAGTTAGCTGAATAGTTCATTTCTAACTCATCTGTGCTCATCATTTCACAAATCCAAAGGACAAGCTCAAGAATCCTTAATCATCATGAAGATGACAGATTCCATGAATCTCTTTCCCCTTTCCCTTTCCCTTGGCTGCCACCAAGCCACAGCAGCCAGTCAGCTGACAGACTGAATGTGTATAATATGTAAAATGTGCCGATGTTCTGGTCTCACTTTTGGCTCATAACTTCTCAGACACTGGTGAAGATGCACACAAACATGGAGAGCTCGACTACTTTCTCAGCAAAGCACTGGCACCTCTAAACATCAGAGAATAATGACCAGGAGGCTTTGACCTATGTACTAAGACCTATGTACTGCACATAATGCACTCTGGTACATGTATGATTTTAAAAAACAGGACAAATGTACAGCTACTCTTCAGAGGAAAGGCAAACAACAACAAACAAGACCAACTTAATGCGCATAAGGAGATTAGGTACCTGTATAATTCTAAAGTACAGGAAAATGTGCAAATAAAACAAGAGCTTGCCAAGAGTCAGGGTAAAGATTAACGAAAAAGATTTAGAGTTGAAAGAGCTCAAAGCAATTGTTCTGAAGAAAGAGAAAGAGCTGGAAATCATAAAAATAAAAATTCACAATTTAACCCATTTTGTTCTTGGTAGAAATTTTAATTTTTCAAAAAATGTAAAGTATAGTTCTCAGATATCTTTATCTCATATCATGTGGGCCTTATGACATGTATCAGACTACTCACTGCATTCTTGTATATTCTTGTATACTCTATGTGATGCTGCATGACAGTTTGGTGCTCATATATCATGTTATGTAATATGCTGCCCTTGACCAACATCTATTTTAAAACTTTGGCCCCTGCTCCAACTGAGTTTGAGACCCCTGTTCTATACACAATACACGATACACAATACAATACGACCGCCCATCTTCACACATTCTAAAACTCCTAAAACTTCTAAAACTATCGCCAACAAAAAATGCACCAAACTCTTCACATTCTGACAACAGCCCTTTGCAGTGCACCTTTCCCCTGTTGTACAATTGGCTATAGTTGCAAATATTGGATTATTCCTGTTCGTGTAATTAGCGTTGGCTGAGGAGCTCTGGCTGCAGCCCTGGGCTAAAAAGAACATCAAGAAGCTCACGCTGTCAGGCCTGTCCTCTCAGTGTGAAGCATTTTAAAATAGTCCTGCGCAGCTCTGTGGCTTAAGGAAGACATGGCAAACACTCTCTATGGGGCTGCAGAAGTATAAGTGAAATCATAACTCAATTAACGGGAGCGTCAAAGCCCAGGAGACACGGATAATTGGAAGAACTAGTGTAGTGTTAATGGCAAAGCAGGCGAGTTCGGGGGGGCTGAAACGGAACACAAGGCAATCTTGCATTTTCACATCGGGAGAAGTGCGAAAATGTACTGTCAGTGATGGTATTTTTAAATAAAACACTGCAAAAAGAACAAAAACAAAAAAGAAGTGGAGTTGTGCTTTTGTTTTGTCTGTGTTTTAATCAATTAGCGTTTGAACCATTGATTTACCTTTTAAGTGCATTGTTTTCTTTTCTTTCTAACAGATTTTAAATGAAAAATTTAAGGTTTTATTACACAAAACTGGCTCTTGTGAGTTTTAAGTCAAGTTATAATGCTAATATAACCACCCAAAAACAAACAAACATTTATTATTAATCTCCAAAGCTCAAAATGATCAAAATGTCTTTCTTATGATGTCATGAAGCGGTAGTTTTCATGTTATCAGCGACTTTTTACCTTTAGTTCAGTAGGAAAATCAAATTACCCAAATTATTATAGTGAAGTATGGAGTTTACAGTGGAGCAATTCCTGTTTTACCACATGAGTTCACACAGTGTTTTCTGTTAGAGAGAAGAACTTAAATTATGCAGGATTTGTGTGTTAAACATGTGCGGATGAAGCAAAACACAAACCCAGCCATGTTTTTGATGAGGAAACAACTTTATAACATAGATGCAAAAATATACTCCTTAAAGGACTATAGCATGGAGACCAAACCAGACCAAGTTACAGGTCAGATCTGTGTAGAGGAAACCCCGCTCACAATAAAAATGCCTGTTTTCTAGATTTGATCTTGAGATTTTTGATCAGTAAATGACCTGTAATTGAATAGATGTAAGGGAGAGCTGTTTAAAGCTGTTTAAATGTAAAGCATCCAGGCAGAGCAATGACTTATCCACTGAAACAAGCAGGTGACAGACCAAAAAGTTACATAGTGAATCTTTAATACAGTATGACCTGCCGTGTGTGCAGTAGAACATGTTTACAAAGCCAATATGTGCCAGTCCTGGAGGGGCCTTGATTAGCTGAACAGGTCAATAATGTTACAGCCCCATTGTTGTTGCCAGAATATTGAGTTGTATTGATTGTTGTGCTTTTCTTTCAATTGCACTGGGCTTTGGAGACTTGTGAAAAGATGTCAAAACTCCCCATCCTGTTTTAAAATACTATGTTTTCAAAGACACCAATTTTTTGCGACAAGATTAGAAGTGAAATCTAGTCTGATCATAAGATTTTCATTTCGAAACACAAGTCGTAGTTAGTGCTCAAGTGTTCAATTTTGACAGTAAATTTTCACAGATGAAAACAGCATGTCGTTCCACTGTTATTCTGAAATATTCTGTAAATGATGCGTGACAGAGAGGACAAGTCTGGTAAAAGTGCATGGACTGAGAAGACAAGCCAGAGCAGTAGCTGGATCACCACAGGATGACATCATGCAGTGGAACCAACCCATCTGAGCTCTGCAGAGAGAGGAAACCTAACATGAATGAAACAAAGCAGGGTGTACAGGTATGAGGATGAGACATTCACTTAAAACATGAACTGAAAGCAAAAAAAAAAACAAAATACCCAAATTGTTCAAAGTGTAAAAAAGAGAAGATACTTTTTAGTGCTGTCAATTTTGGAATTTTATAGACCACTTATTGGACAAAACTTAAAAAAAAGTTATCTTAGTACAATTATATCCATAAATGTATTTAAGCTGTGACCCAACAACTAGTGCCTCATCATTTCAGCTAATTTTCGCTAAAATGTCCCTCTTGAATAGACATTTGGTCAGACTCTGCTGTCAGTCAAAGAGACTCATTATTGGAACAGTTTTCCTCTGACCACAAGAGAAAGTCCATCACTGTCCACATTCAAACTGCACTGTTCAAACTGTGGATGGAGGAAATCCAAATCTGTGCACTCTAATGACCTTTTACTGTTCTACGTTATGTTGCTTTGTAATGGTTTATAACTGTATGTTGTAATTGTTTTCTGTGTCACCTGCCTAAGGGCAACACATGGAAATGAGCATCTTGGCTATAATCTCACAGATTTAGACTATAATTACAGATGTCCATTAATATTCACTGTCCCTCTCAAATAAATCAATAGAAGAATATCAATTTTTTTAGTTGTTACAGGCAAATAGTAGCATGGGCATTATCATTTCTGGTATATTTTCTTCAATTATTTTGTGAAAGAGCTGCAAAACATTTGTTTGTTGTACCGTTTTGACAGTTTTCATGATTAAATTGGGTGTTTTTCATATTAACTTTGCACAGACTTAGTGGTTTAATAAAGACTTTTAGTATCAGAGCCATGATTTACCCTTTGTTTTTACTGAAGCATAGAGAATCAATCTGAAATACTTTATTTGTATTTCAAAATATTGAATCGTATTGAATCGAAAGTGCACTGTAACGAAAAACTGATCATGGCCTATGTATCGAGTTATGTATCGTATGGGCAACTTCTTAATGATGCATAGGCCTATTGTGGAGCATAAACTGAGACGAGGGAACCTACACATTATCACACACAAGATGAAGTCGTGAAGAAGACAGTAGGGGGAGTAAGCCTTCTGCCAGACAAGAACAAAAACGTTTAAAACTGAAGATGGAGTGAACCTTTACAGCAGCCTAAACCTCACACGTGACCACAGTGGCCGGAGTGTGGCGAAATGGAAAAAATCAGAGTTTATATTACAAAAGGAGCAGTGAACGATGGCTTATTTACTCTGTGTGTGTCTGGATGTGACAGGTTGGGGCGCACTGTTCACCACTCAAGTCTAAAGTGTGTGAATCTAAAGAAAGACATCACACTCCTCCTCTAGGGAACCCACAAATATGCACCAGCGAGACAAGAAAGATGCTCTTTGTTCAACATTTACGTTTTTTTTTTCTAAACGAACTGAGCTAAATGAAGAGAAAAGAGGTAACAACTTCAAAGCAAAAACAACTGTCTACCACATTATGTTGATTTGCTCGCACCTCCTCCAACATCTCCACCCACTTTGGAAGTTACTCACCATCAAGAAGCCCTCTCAGTCTGCTCTTAATCATGGCATAAGGAAGCAACCAAAAGTTAAAGGTATATGAAGTAAAAATATTCAAATCTGTTTTTTTGTTGCTTCGCATTTCAACTCTATAACGATAAATTAGTCTTGAATTGATCCAAATTATTCTAGTGAAGTGAAACTGCTGCATTGGTTTAGTAAACAGCGTCTAAAAACACACTTCCTGTATTACCACATGACATCACAAAGTGCAACAGAGCATTTTCTGTCATTCTAAACACAAGTAAAACCAAACATACATGATTAGGAAACATTATAACATAGATAAGAAAATAGAGTAATATGAGTCCTAATAATACCATCACCATTTTTCCTTTTATCAGCTTCTCCAAACATTTCATGACCCACTCTGCTTTTTATCGATCGCTAATAGCTTTGCGTTGACATGTGAGACAAGAAGCTAAAACACACAGTCTGAACCTGGCACTTCTGAATGTTCTCGCTCTTGTCTAGCAGTCTTAAAATTCGGTGTGACGATCTGGAGACATGCCGCTTGTGACTTCATGCATTAAAACATGAGTGAGCGATCAAAGAGGACAAGAGCCAGGCAGCCAGAGGTGTAGACAAAGCACAAAAACACAAACCCCACACTGCACCCCCATGTTTAATATTGACGTGTGCAACCTGGGAGAACATGACGTCAAATATGCAGAGATATTTTAAAAACAGGTCACTGAAAATAGCATAGGTTATTCATTGAGTTGGTTTTGTTATATTTAAAGGTCCTATAATGTGCAAAATCTACTCTTGTTAGCTTTAAGGTATGTTATAATATTGCTACAGTAACAAAAACATATCTGGAGATGTGTTTACAGTTACCTTTTACCTTTACTTCAGTGGAGA
>KN496904.1:28551-63551 GCA_000787155.1 Scartelaos histophorus | reverse complement strand
TTGACTGGAGGCACATGGAGCTCTTCTTTGCAGCCACCTCCCGGCCCGCTCCCCGTCTGCAGCGGTTGCCTACGAGAATACTGAGTGCGCGATGACCCCGGAGAGAGAAGGGAGCAGTCACGCCGAGGTCGAAGCTTTACAATGTTAATCAATGTTTAAATGTGACAGTCAGAAGCTGCTCTCCCTCTAAAACTATCCACTCCACATCGCTGACCAACCAGGAAAAGGCAATGTTACGCTCTTCTGCACACGTCCTCTCCCAGGCGGCTAACCCTGAGCTGAAAAATGGTCCGAAAGTTAGTTGGAGGTCTTGTTTTGGGTCTCACGGAGTAAATGCGAATATAAAAACACAATTAATCAATCCTCTAGTATATAGCAAAACAATTACATGATAAACTACTAGTACAATCCACCCAGGCAAACTTAATTTTTAATTCTTAACACAACAGGACTATAACGAACCAAACCGGGCTCCAACCAGAACCAATCAGGCATAATTGTTTTCTTCAGATATTACTGGAATGCAATAATCTCTCTGCATCCATTATCTCGCAGAGTCATTTCAGAAATATTCAGTATATTCAGCGTTGAACCGTATAATTTTTTGCACGAAACAAAACAAAAATATAAGCACGAAATCTGAAGATAACTGAAGTGTAACCGAGCTGTTCTCTGAAGCTAAGCGGGACCGTTCCATACCCACCGAGGATGAAACATACTCACGCGTACCACGGGCGGCACAGTGAGAAAACGTTTTATGAATATTTGATGATATTTTAGAGGCTATACTGCACTCCATGTCCTAAGACCATTACTATCCTATGATAAGGTCTAGTATCTGGAATCAGTTACCGTGAAGAGGCTTGGATAAGGAACCAGGCAGAGAAGCGTGTAAAAGACTCCTGCCTTGGTGTACATGACTGGAAATGTACTTAATTACAAGTACATGTACTGCTACTTAAGTAAAAGTAAAAAGTGCACATGAAAAATACTACACTGCTACTTATTACTAGCTACTGGTTCCTTTTTACCAGATTTTGGCAGCATTTTAGTCACAATTCTATACAAATCAAACAGCTTAAAGGTGAATTTAATAATTTTAAACCACAATCTGCATTTTTCCGATGCAGAGCTGCTATGTGTTTGTCGGTTTAGAGATAAAGAAGATAAAGTGGTGAGAAAGGCAATTTGGAAAGGATTGGGCTGCACGCAATACTCAGTACTCATATGATTTTAAATGTAGCTTTTGTACTCAATTACTAGTATGACTATTGAATATAATTACTTGTACAGGTTTATTACTTGCACAGGTTTCAAAATCTAATCCATAATAATACTATGCAATAATGTGATTATTTTTAATGACTTACTTTCTGCCCTAGTGTATCAGGAAGTAAAGCACAAATACAGAAAGGGCTAAAAAAGAGCAAAAAACTCTACTGCAACTCTATCTTACACAATGATAAATGCAAAAATATACACCCAAAATAACTATTGGAAATAAAATGGCATTAAAAGGAGTTTTTCAAGGATTACCTGAATATAGCAGCTCATCTTTTCTGCCTTTATGGTCTTCGATGTAGATATGGCCGTACTCTTTGAGCCAGTTCATCCATCGCTCATTTGTGCTACTGCAGTTTTCAAATTCAAAGCTTCCAGACGTTTCCTCTGACTTATTTTGAGGCTCAGGAGTTGATGAATTTGGGGTCAGAAGAGGCGAAAAAACTGGAGATGGAGATGTTGAATAACTATTTGAGTCACTGTAGCATGAATCTACAGGTAGATACTGTGGTCTTCTTATAGAGTTAATTTGTTGGTAATTGTTCATCGATACGTTTCCTTCTTCCATCTTTAAGGCTTGTTGGTTCTTTGGTCCTTCTCCTGTCGCTTGAAGCTCCATGATTTGCAATTGTCTATCACTATTATAACTCAAATTTGTGTCCTTGTATGTACATTTTGGTGCAGTTTTGAATATTTTTGGATCACATTCGCTCGTCTCTTTTGTCCATTCAGAACGGGTTGGGTTTACCCGGCGTAAAACTCTTTCCACTTCTTCAATTTGACCCAAAATTCCAAGTGTTGCCTTCTCCTTTACAGATGCCTCCAGGAATGATAAAGATCTCTGCTTCACCATTTGGCTAGTTCCAGGATTTTTAATATTTTTTGCATCATATAATATCTTTTTTTCATATCCAGAATAATCCAAATCCTTCATTTCATCATTATTGCTTTTCACAGTTGACAGTGAAGATTTGACTGAAGATTGATTCGTTCCTTTTGAAACCAAATCTTCAAAATGATTCCCAGTAGTTTTCTTGGTTACTGGAGTCCATTTATTCGAGATATGTTCTTTTTCTTGTTCTAAGTAGTTCCTAGTCCAATATTTACTCTGTTTTCTTACTCTGAGTGGATTTGACGACGCTGTTTTAATGTGAAAACCGTCCAAGCCGTCTCTTTCCTTCGCCCTCTGTCTTTTCCTAAGTATTCGTGATGGGAATAGCTCATCCTCTGCCAATTTCTTGTTCTTGGTCGTGCTCCTCTGTCGGTTGCCCATGTTTGGTATCAGCTCGGAAAGCCAGTCTGTCTCTGAAAAGTCATCGAGGGACAGGAGAGTTTCTTTACGATCATTGAGGGTTGTTTTGTTACAGCTCCATCCCAGACTGGACATCTTCAGCGGGACCCTGTTGAGTGAGAGCGACACACTGCTCTTCTCCCTGACGGGCGTGTAGAGGTGTAAAGTACTGTGTTTGCCCTCCATAGTCATCCTAAACTGAAAAGAAGACAGAAAATTGACATGCTGAGTGTAATTCTGTGTTAAACTTGCATGGAAAATGAATATAATCGATATACTGTACGTTCTACTACTGAAAGTAAAGTTATTTGAGATACACTGACTTATCACAATCAGTAATAATTCATCATTTATATTCTTCTTACTTCATCATGCTGCGCTCACATTGTTTGAAGGTTAAATATTATATAAGCTATAGAAAAAAACCCAAAACAGCAGGACGTCCACTCTTAACACACCAAATATGCATCTACAAGTAAAGAACATTTTATGATAAACCTACAGGTTTTATTTTACTAGATTATTTTAGTAGTCCACCCATCAACCACCTCAAAGCCACCTGTAGGATAATAACAATATAATGAATAAAATATCATACTGCTGTTGCCATATCTATATTTTGAAATACAAATACAAAACAAACAAACACGGCTACGTTACAAATGTTTTACGCTGTTTAAGTTTAGTTTAGTGTGAGAATATTAAACTTACTTGTGGCAGAGCTGTTGCATAGGCTGCATGTCACTTTCCTGCAGTTTTTGCACTAGCGCAGATGACACAACGTCCCGCCCCCTGCACTGACTGACAGCCCCTTTCACCAATGACAGGTCATCTGTAAGACTCCTGCCTTTCTCATTTGATAAGAGCGCAGACCTCACTGGTACTAACCCGCAGGTGAAGGCAGGGAACCCAGATGGCGGGATTATTAGAGTTAGTGTAATCTACTTGACTCTAATCAAGCTGGAGTCAGAGCGCCAACAAATGTTACTGGAAATGACAGAGGACGTGTTTTACGCACAGGTGTCACTGGACAAAACAGCCTATAGGACTGTAAAAAAGTGAAGGGCTGCCCCAAACTGATGCTTTATTATAATTTATGATATAGTTTATGATATTTGCTGGGACACTGAACATTGAACTGTGACAGGTGCTGCATCCGGTAGCCATAAAAGATGCAAATAGAATAGGCGAGTTTTATCACTAAATTAAAAGAACGAAACTAAATTCTACACATCTCCATTATTAAGTACTCAACCTTTTGCATGAATAAATAGCCAGAATGAAAACTCCACCACTGCACATGAACCAACACCAGAATTATAAGACGTCTTTTCACGTCTTTGTCCTGCGCACGACTAAAGACACAGTGCGGCGCGCCACGCTGAGCCGCACATGGTTCGTGCGTAAACACAAACCTGACCATCTGGAAAGAGTCTGTCACTACAGAATAAGAGGAATAAGCTCTGGTGTCATAGATCCCACAACAACAGATCTGTCTACGTACGTCAAATGGCTAATCTGCATTTAGAGAAGTTACGGGGTAGACACAGTCGTGAGTCGCGTTCGCGGTCCTTGTACTTTGCAGTCTTCGAAATGAATCCAATATGTCATTACACAAACCTTGTCACAAAACTTGGAGGAGCCTCGAGCAAATTAAATGAGAGAAAGGATAGATATATAAATATTTATGAACATTTAAGATGACTTCCTCTGGATTCCAAACCTACTCTTTATCATATCAACTGCTCTGCAGTTCAATAAGTGACCACTAGATGTCTGTAATGTATGCAAAACTAGATTTTCTCCAGTTAAACAGTGCTACAGCCTTGCTTTATCACAAAATACATTTCTAACACTATTCTAACACTCTTATAAATTATTGGCGCCAGTTTGGATCTTGGGAAGTTATTTTTCATCTTATTATCGTCATGATTTCTACTTCAAGTAGTTGTGCCCCAGTGCTCGAGTAGCCCAAGCCTGCCTCAGATCATAGAGGCAAAAGCAGGAATAAAGCAGAAACAGCCGCTGTCAGTCTGAACTGTACGAGCCAGAAATGTACTTTTTAATTATTCGTAGCTTTGGACCTATTAGTAATGGGCCTAATGAATAATGAAAGGACAAGCAGCATATTGATAGTAAACATGAGTTTATAGACACTGCAGCTTTAGTGCTTCACAATGTTCATTCATAAGTTTGCAGCGTGAGACTCTAGTTCAGAAGCTTCCAGCCATGCGTCAGTGGCACTAAGGACTTCCATCCATTGTTCCTCTCGCAGGACGCGGCACCGCGCTGCATCCCCAGTGTCTGTCACCAAAGACCGGCACAGAATCGGTCTGTTCATCCGCCTCCTCTGCACTGCTGCTGGGGTCTGGGACTGAGTGAAAAGGCGGGGGGCAAAGAGGGGGGTCTGTCGGAGGAGAGCAGCGGAGAAGGGAGGAGGGGTGGAGGGGGGCTCGCCGGGCTGCCCTATATGGCTGTGGATGAGCTCTATGCTAATATCGGCTTGAGAGGCACAGCATCGCGTTTCTGCCGCCAGTCAGTGGTGGCTTGCAGAGTCTGAGCAGGCTCCTTCACAGCCATGGCTGAGGGCGGAGAAGGGGAAGATGAGATCCAGTTCTTGAGAACAGTAAGTAAAGCTCGTGTCATGGGGCTGGGGCTGTCCTGTAGTGGTGCCATTTCCCAGTCGCCAATTTACGCACGGAGGGAACGAGCTTGCACACCGTCAGTTTCGTTCAGGGATCCGACTGTCATGACTGCGGAAGTTTGGATAAATTGCCCAGTTAGACTTGGATTTGCACGGTTGGAGATTGCGCTCCAGTTGCGGCAGGTCTCGGACTGTGGCACACACCTGTCAGCAGGGCTCTGCCGCCGTGGGGAATGTCAATGAGAGCTGTTGCAGGTGCAAGGGCAAAATGATTTAAGGTCCGCATTTCGAGCCATTTGAAGTATCACAGCCTAATCTACGTGTCACATTAATCACACAAAGTGGCGTTAAAGCAGGCGCAGGTCTTTTATGTAGATGGGTGTTTTCCTTTTGGCTTTAAGAGTTCTAATAAGTTGTTGCTCGCACTCATGCTTACCCCCTGCGATTACTATTTTAGTTGTTTGACGCAGATTGCTTACGGAGCCCTGCTCTATGTGGATATGCACAGCAGTTATACTTGTAAATGATATGACAGCTTGTATGTTGGTGTGGTGGGAATATTTCTTGGCTAGGCCATGGGCACGTATGGCTCATAGTTGCCTTGGTGTTGCATTGAGGGCACTGGGAGCAGTGATTGGGATTTCCATAGGCTTTGTCTGGGGAGCATGTATAGTACGTATGCACTGTATCTGTATAGACCTCTGTATAGTTACAATTCTGTCCTTAAACGCCTCAATCTCAAGCGCAAAATATGGCTATAATGTATTGTAAATCTTCTATTTATACCAGTTCCCTCCACCATTGACAAGGATGCTTGGATAAAGTTATTACATTCACATCCATCAGGTTGACAAGTACAGCATACATTTTCCAGACCAACTCACACACTCTACACCCTTTTCTCTCCAGAAAGCAGATTTGAATCATTTGTCTTGCATAAAATAGTACCTTGTATTTGATGTACTGAATTGACCATAATAAAGCATTAGAACAGATGTGTTCTTCAAAGTCAGTGTGGATTCTCTCTGGTTCATGTAGAAATGATGGGAGATATAGTTTCCGGTTTTGAAATCTCGTCAGGTGACTTTGAATCTATAATCAATAAAGAGAAAATTCAAAGGATGGTCTGATCCTGATAAACTTACATTTCCTGCAAGACGCCCTGTCAGAATTCAGTGCATTTCATCTATAAACACTATATAAGTAAAGTGGCATCTGTTTTGTATTGTTAAAGTGCTTTGTACATCTGCACTGTGCCAAAACGGAGTCATTATTTTAATGCAGTATCGTTCAAATGTTTTCATTTAAGATTAATTACTTAGAGGTTGGGCATACTGAACAAACAATTTATTACCAACAAGATTTACAGCGATACAGGACACGCAAATGTGATTTGTATGGGGAAAGCCGTATATATGGAGCCTTCATTAGTCTTGTGTTACACACAGGATCAGAGCCATTGGGAAAATGTAAACAATACTGATTGTATTTAAAGATTGTGTCAGTGCCATGTTTTAAATCTATTTATAGCATTTAGAGCGGATGCAGTATTGGGTTCAGTGACCACTTGAGTGTATCCTGACATTGTGTCCCTGGCTAAGACACCAGAAAAGTATTAAAAGTATTATGTGTTAAGCTACCAGACACTGGAATTTCTCCTGAGGGGGATTTTTAAGTAGTTATATTTATTTACCCATAATGTGGTCTCCAGTCTACTTTCTGGTCAAAAGTTCAGTTTGACTGGTACAGTGACTTGCTTTGACGAAGAAGATCAAATAAAAGACTAAATGGAAAATATTAGATCAGAGGAATTACAGTTGGATTGAAGCGGAAAACCAGTGACAGCTGAAGAAACTCTGGGCAAGTGAGTGTGGAGTTTGTCTGATAGAGCTAAGGCTAAAGGTTAGAGGCAGTTTGATAAGTAGAGATGGAAACATATGGAATATATTTTTCCGCCAGTGCGATTGTCTTTATGTTGTGGCCAGTGACTGACATTTGCATATATAAATATTGTAAAATGTTTGGTAAGGCCCACAAACAGCAGGAAACTTGTAGTAAACAAATTTTACTTTTGGAAAAAATAACTTATATAAATATAATTTGTTGCTTTTCTATGATTATTGTATATGTACGCATATAGCCACATAACTTCCTTATTTTTCATATTAATATTCCCAGCCTGCCGTGGCCACAGATATATATACACAGTATATGAGGGGGTTTATTCTCTATAATGTTTTTGCCATGAAAAAGACATCAAAGGCTTTAAAACAATTTGCTTTAGCAGTTGTTTGTTTTATAGACTTAATTTTAATCCTACTATTTGTGTGTCCGGTGATATGCTGACCCATGCCATCTCTAGTTTCTACTGTCACAATGGCATCCCGCTTATCTGATGACAACAGCGAAGTGAGCAAGTGGGGCTTCCCTGGGGTCCACAGTGCCTGGTTATTAAAGCTCAGTGCTGAGACTAAGCTCTGCCCAAAGCAAACACTGAAGTACAAGTGTTAACATTAGGGCTAAAGCTTGTACAGATGGCATGTGTTTAGTGAACTTATGAGTTGTACATGTATATCTGATGTTGTCTGCTGGGGCATTCAGCTTGGTACTAGTGAAGAGGTGAAGAGCACATGCAAGTGGTAAACACGGCCGTTTATACAGCTAATGTGACTTAACTGTTCCACGTTCACTTCAAAATGGCTACTGCTTGTTTTGCGGTGCCTGCTTCATCTAATCACATGAGCAACTGAGCAAGTAAGCCAAAAGTCAGCTGCACAAAACAAGGCTATCGTTTTATGTCCTCATGCATTCAGAATGAATACTCCTGCTTTGACACCGGCTAAAGTAAGACATAGTGGAATGATAAGGATGATCTTGTATTTGACAGAAATTGAACCTTATCTCTTGAATGCAAGATGAAGGAACTGGAGACACTCCAAAGATCCCACATCAACCAGGGCAAATATAGGGCAGTACTAACTAAACTAAAATGTTCTGTGTGTATCAGAGTCTGATAGTCTACTGTAGGTGCTCTTAGAGAAATATTGTCTCTAGTTCTAATTCAGCAGTGTGTAAGTTCAGACATTACTGATCCTCTCCTTCCTGTTTCTCCAATAAAAGACACTGCCATGAAATAAAACTTTTCATGGTTTTTGATAGAGTCTTGTCCTGTCTACTTCAACTTGTCTGATGTCTTGGTTTCTATGGTCTTGATTTCAAAATTATCTAAAACATTGTCAAAGTGATCAACGTGGGCCGTGAGGTGATGACATAGGTCTGTAGTCCAGACATTGTTAATCAGTTTGGACTCAGACACTCTCTCACCTTGCTGATGATGTGGAACACTGGGAACGCTGGCAGTGTCAGGGGATTATCTGTCAAAGGAAACACCAATGAACAACAACTTGGAAAATGGTTTCACCTCTGCCACAAAGTGAAAACCGATGCCCCTCTTGTAACTCTATAGTGGCACACTTCAACACTCCTCTGTACCGCCCTGAAAAAGACAAAAGTTTCAATTACTCAGCAGTCAGCATGTGTCCAAAATATCAGCACTCTCAAAGAACTGTACCCAGCCGAAATCTGCTTTTTACATTGTTCTAGACACATGAAGTTTTATTTGCTTTTAGCTCACAAAAATACAAGCATAACTTTGGTACCTTGACAGATGTCGCCTACATGCAATTTAGTTAATTCCCAACAAATATTGTTATAACTCTATCAAATAAAATAAATACAGCAAAGCTAAGGCAGATCTTTCTAAGATAAATTAATTAAATAGGAGTATGGATTTCATATTAATAAAGGCTTAGAACAACTAGTTATTATCTAATGCTGATCTGTGCATTGTACAGCTCTCTGGTAAGTCTAATTATGCTAATTTAGACTTACAAAATGAACATATTTTATAACTTTATCTCATGCATGGACTAAAGTTGCATTTTTTAATGACATTTTTTGTAAAGCAACCTCACTTTTTCATTGCATAATCATACCATACACTCTCTCGAGACTTGTCAAAACAATATTATATACTGCTTTTTATATAAAAAAAACAACAAAAAACAATTAGTTTATGCAGAATTGAGTTAAGCATTTTGACCTGACCCTCCACAACGGTTCCTCATGTGGCCCCGTGGAAAAATGAACTGGCCACCCCTGATCTAATGCAATGAATGACCCGAAGGAGTTAAGACACAGGCACAATCCTGTGTTTGTTTATTTTCCGGATCTCAGATATGAGGTCACGTTTAGTCGTGTTAACGTAAAACATAAAGTTTTTTATGTTTTAATTGTCCGACTCGGAGTTAAACATGGATGCTAACCGCAAGACTGTTGTTGCTTTAGCATTGGCCAAGTATCATGCTCCAAAGTAAGTCTGTGCTTCAACTGCACAAGCTTGAGGAAGAATTCAGTATAAATATCATAATTCAGTATATTAGTGAAGCGTTGGCATCGTGTGATAGTAAATAATTTCGGCAGATTAGCTAACAGGAAATAGGCTAAAAACACGGGTGACACCAACTACTGAACCCACCGGCAGTGATACGGACGCGGTAAGGTACGATACGAGTGACAGAAATTGTCATTTGAACTACCAAACATAATGAAAACAGGTCATAATACAAGTATTACTGGCGCAGCTATCTTGGATTTAATATCGGGATCTTGCCCGGTCTACTCTGAGCTCGACGGACTCCCGAGGGCTAAAAACACGGGTGACACCAACTACTGAACCCACCGGCAGTGATACGGACGCGGTAAGGTACGATACGAGTGACAGAAATGTTCATTTGAACTACCAAACATAATGAAAACAGTTCATAATACAAGTATTACTGGCGCAGCTATTTTAGATTTTATCTCGGGATCTTGCTTGGTCTACTCTGAGCTCGACGGACTCCCGAGTCGGACCGTCCAAGGAAAAGGGTGTGTCAGTGCGTGTCTTTTTAAGCTACTATTATTTGCAGGTGTTTGCAGGGTTTGTAGCACAGAGTGTATATATGTTTTTATACAGTCTCGGGTTGGTGGAGTCCTGGTCAGAGATGGTTCATTAGAAGCAGCTGCCGGTCCCCATGTTCTGCTCATCTACAGGTCATCATCAGCAGCAATATGTTCCTGGAATATAACATTAATTATTCTTTCTGTAAGATTGACATATACATTTTTTATGAGTAATTTAAAAGGTAAGGTTAATATTAATATGCATTTTGACGTTCTCATTTAGCTATTACTCTGGCATGCTAGCTAATGCTACTTGTTATGGCTACTGTTAGCGGCAATTTTACTTTTACTCGTCTCTCTACATATTTTTATAGGGACAAACGTCATACCTCATAATAAGTGTTTGGGGCAAATGTAAGACAATATTATGAAGCTAGCAGCAAGACATTCCTGTCAGGTTATAGAGGGCAGAAATCCCAAAAGCAGCACAGTATTAGCTAGCAGGAAGCCCATGTGTTTTGTCATGTGACTACCTCCACAGTCAAGTACAAGAGAGATAAATAAGAGATATATATAAAGTATGTTAGTTTGAAGTACATAAATTAGAATTGACTGGCTGTTTCACTAAAATATCTTGTAAGTCCAGACATTTTTTGCAATCCATTAAACCTATATTGCAAAATTACATGTTTCACCTCACCATTTACTCACCCCAAGCTATATTTATGGTAATTTGTGCATGTCAGCAATTTTTAATCTCTTATTTTCATTAATCCATATTGTCAATCGCCCCACCGCCCCTACTTACTTAGCTCATTTTCCAATTTTATTCTCTTAAGCTTTGATTCAGCAGCGTCTTGTGACCATGTTGGATCATATTTTAAAAATATATATCCGTGGCTCTCTAGAGTGATCTGCAGTTATCCATAAGTGCGGCTCTTTGTTGTGATGACATCTATGACGACATCTGCTACCTTTGGGCACCACAGTTTTCTAACACAGAAGGCAGTGAACTTAAAAAAAAATAAAAATTAAGTAGTTTTAGATGTTTAGAATATTGTGATTTGAAATAAGCAAATTGTAACATAATGATCCACAGGTGTCATAGATTATAACTATATTGGAGACACAGGCAGGTCTGAAACTGCTAATTTATTCCTGTTGTTTGCACAATAATATATTTATTTTTTTATTTAACAAACTCAATTATGACTACCACACTGACAGGTTCTTTATGACTTGTTATGGATCACCTCTTTTAAAAAGTGACATTTTACTCAACATACTATTTGTGAAAGTATGGAAATTGTTGTCATTCCAGACCTTACAATGCCTAAAGAGTTATTTAACCTTAGTGAACCAGGTAGTGCACTTGTCGCTCTATAAAGGCCAGGTGTTGGTTAGTCACTGTCTGGTGCTCCAGTAGCCGCTGCAAAGGGCTTATTTGGGGTTTATGTTGTTCTGAGGCCTGCTGCATACCAAAGCCAGGACTCTGGAGGTTTAAATTTAGCCTTTTTAAAGATGATGCTTCCACAGCACATACAGCTCTGCTCTCTGACACGCCACTAAGCTACTAGCTGCACCTCAGTCAGGACAGGATGAGACCAATGACACTTTAACACCATTTTTATAGGGATAAAGTCGCATTTAGATATCATATTCTTGATACCACAGGGTAATATACAACATATTTCCAAGTTTAACAGACGCCGGGACTCAGGAGTTGGTGTGGGGCCAGACTTGGTACATTTCCACAGTAGTAATTTTTTAATGCAGGATTTGGCTCTGGATTAGCACCCCAAAGCTATTTGTTTAACAGTGTTTAAGAATTTGAACTAAAAACATGACTTGTATTCTGGATATTAACTCTCTGTAATGGCTTTAGGGTGATGTAAGCCCGACATGAGAGGGGTCCGGTGTCAGCGTAGATGAACAGGGATAATTACAAACATACTGTATGTGAGCAAGCACCATATCACATGTCCAAGTTATAAAGGGATAACCAAAATAAAACATGCAGCCATTAGTTTGTTATTGATTCTTAAACTTAGAAAGGTTTCCTGTTTGCTTTGAAAGTCAGGTTTTATACTCCCCATTTTTGTTTGTCCTTTTCATAATTGCAGTTTTGTTCTAGTGTTGTCTTCCTCTGCCTGAGCTGGGGAGACAAGTCTAGTGGCCTGATCTAAGCTTCCTGGTCTTGATAAAAATTGAATGTGAAAGATTTCCCTCCTGTATTGATCGAGGCAGCAGTAAAGGCAGCAGAAGCCAGTGTTGTTTGGCAGAATGCTGGACAGGAGACTGACGTTCACAGGTACACAGACCTGAGGTGCAAGTCAGCAGCTGTGAGGTTCTGTCCTGTACCAATGGCATTTTAGATCATTTTTAGCATTTTGCTACTTTAATGTAAATAATTGTCACGCTGGTAGTGCTTGAGAATGTATCTAAAAATAAAGCTTAAGATCCATATTATGAAGTAATAAAAAGTGAGCCATGACTGCAAGGCTCCAAAGCTTTTATTTATGCAAGCTTTTCTCCTGTTAGTTGTGTCACTCTGGTCCAATGTGTGACAAGAAGTGACAATTTAGTGAGTAATTAGGGTTGAAATGGCAAGCGTTTTATCTCACCTAAACCTGTGAAGCTGCTGAGTCCAAAAGATCACAGATAATAAGATGGGGAAAGCTGACTCACTGTGGAGTGCAGTAGTGTCACGTATGGGGACCATTTGAACATTTGTTCATCATTTGTTCAACATTTGTCCCACATTTGTTCATGTTTAATGTTCAAATAAAAATCTTTTTCATGTTCAAATGACTAAAACAAGTACCATTTGAACATTTGTTCATCATTTGTTCATTCATGTTCAAATGACTAAAACAAGTAAATTTTAGACAAATCTCCAAGCTCTTCATCAACCTAGTACCGTCATAGTTTATGTTGTAACTGCCAATCAGCTAGACATTTTATGTGTGTGACATTTGTGTGCAGTTTACACTGATGGGCTGTGCTCACCTCATCATGTATGTGCTGGATATAGTGTGTTAAATCCTCTTTCATTTTCTCTGAAGCAGACTCAGCAGCAGAATGACTGAGGAGGAGCTTATAGCCTCAGGTGGATGAATCGCACACATGTGAGCTCCTCTCCTCTCACAGGATGATGAAGTGTGCAGACGAATGCTCTGTCCCTGACCGGATGCTCGTCCTGTGGCACAGGACTGTGCCGCAGCCTTGTGCACGCTTGGGAGCCTTGATTATTTGAGGCCTGGATCAAGCAATATGAATGCAAGAAAATCCAATTTACTGTACGAACACCTTATAAATCTTCTAGGCAGTGATCCATAACAGTGGGTTGTGAGGCTGAACTTGTTTCCCTTTTAAGTTTTATTTGAGTTTAAAGTCACAGTTTTATGGGCAAAGGGAAGATCCCTGCTGCCATAAGCATGATGCTGCCTCCTGTGCATTATACAGAGCATTTCAGTGAGTGTGCAGTGGAGTGCAGGTCCAGTGTATGACAGACACACAGGGCCGGCCTCTGGAGCGGCCTGTCAACATAAAATATGGCAGCTGTGGAGTTGAGCTCATTAGCTGTTTGCCACTCTGTGCTCCCTCTGTGTTCTGCTGGCTTTGTTGTTTTGCACTGCCGCTCCAGCCTCAATAGGAAATCAATCTTTATCAATTGGAGAGACATTTTGCACTGTTCCTGCAGTCGTGCTGTGGCCTTTTTCACATGTCTGGAAGTTTTTGTCCATGTCCAGTGATGTATTCTTAAAAACATGAAGCTTGTCCTGTACTTAGCACCCAGACTGACATTTATGAGAAACATGACTCCTGCGGTCACAGCCATTAAGACAGACTACACTACACGACTACGAGACAGTGTGAACAAGGAGACAAACGCCATGGAATCTTCCTCATTCACTGTCCTACCTACGACTGCAGCCTCTACCTCCTGCCCCCCGTGGTCCTGCTGTTGATATCCAATGAGCATGTGCAAAGCATGCTTGTCAAAATAGCAGCGCTGAGGGATTGAGCAGATTCACCTTTTCTCAAGTTCACATTGGTGGCAGCGGCGCTCGGGCTGTGGGAGTAGATTTGGCTCAGGGGGACGCACGGAGCTCTCAGGTTTCGGTTGTGGGTGCATCTCGCTGCTCAATGCACCGCCACCTGTTGCTGTCTGTTCAATAACATGGCATGACCACAAGGGGGTAAGCCAGTGAGGGAAATGTCCTAAACAACCAGCAAAAAGTAGTTGTGCACAACATGGAGGGAGACGCTGTGATTGTTTGGAAATGAAGGAGAGGTGTGGTTATGTGAACATACACCTATGACTGAAAAATCAGAAGGGCTGCAATGAACATTTTGCTAAGATGGTACATTAAAGCTTTGTAGTTTAGACCACTACAGTCATGTTTTGGTATGCAGGCCACCCAGTTAGAGCTGCAGTGATTGATCAGAATAATCTTGACTCTCAACTATCAAAATACACATATTGTAGTTTAAAGATCATCATTGGATTTCAGCTATACAGACACTAAAACACATATAAACCCCTTATCATATTTCTTTAGTTGCAGTCCTACATACATCCTGCATTGTTATTGTTTTAATATAACATTATTTAAACAATGAAATTAGATTTTCAACATTGAATAATAGAATTTTCTGTTAATACCATGTGGTTTTATTTCTGTGTAATCCCTCAGTCGTCCAGGTAGATTCCATAGAGGTCCATGTCAAGTCTATATGATGTTATACTTGTTCTGATACAGCTCAGGGTCATTCTTAAGCTATTTAGAAAAGGTTAATTTCTGTCCTGTTTTTAGATTGATACTTGCTCAAATGAGTATATCTAGAATATCTTGTTTCAATACTAGTTTTACTGTGGGTTAGTATCTTATTTTTGATGGTGCTAGCTGCTAATATTTTAGTTTTTTCTCAAATTGTGAGCACTTGGATTTGTTAAAATTGTCCACTGTGAATGTTGGTTTGGTCAGCTTTATTTATTTATTTTCCAAAATGGCCGAGCCCTCTTCCCAACCCTGCCTTACCTCCTGCCCTGGGACCTACCCTATACATAGTTGTGGTGGGTCTTTAGCGGTCTAGCAGATGGCGTGCCGCTGCTGTCATATCACTTTGCCTTAGATCCACCACATTCCCTGGCTCCTGGTCAAGTTGGCGACGCACAAGCTGATCGAAAAGTCGATAGGAAGCCATAGTTGACACATGGTAGCTGCACCCGTGAAAAAGTCTGATCATACGCCTCCAATTTTAATGAGAGCACTCAGATATCTAACTACAGTTGACCGCATAACACAGCGCATGACCTTGTTTTATTTAGATGGAAGTCGACCCAACCAAAATATGATTTACACAGATGCCTCAAGTAGCCATTGAATGTGGTGTCCAATATTTATTATAGAAGGGCATAGTATTATCTCTGGGACTATAAAGAGCATCTAATTTTATCTATTCTGGTACACAAAAACTATAATTTGGTGAAAATATATGTTTACAAAGTGAGGTTGTCAATATCAGATTTTAATTGTTGTTAAAACTAGTATCATACTCATTTAAAAGATACTAAATACTCAATACTAACAAAGTCACATGCACAGGACAGAAAATAACCTTAGCTATAAGTATAAGAGTAGTATAAGACTAATATACACCCATGAACCACTATGGAACCTACCTGGACCACAGAGGGATTACACAAACACACAGTAAACATAAAAGAATATTTAATGTTGAAAATCACATTCTGTTGTCTAAAGAAAGATAAGAAAGATTGTTTTGAATATGAAATCTATTTCTTAGTATTGTAACACTGATAGAAGTGTATTATTTGTAGGGCTACACAATATATCGCAAATGTATCAATGTAGTGATAAAAACTGATGTAAAAATGGATATTGCAACATACTATAATATGGTAAATAGTTACTTTCTTTATTAGGCCAGAATTAGTTTAGATTTAGTCCTGGTTCTGTTCATTTTTAATGGATAAAACATTCAAATTAAGTGATAAATTAATTAAATGAAACAACAGTGTAATTAAAATATTATGATAACGCTAAGACTACAAAGTGTCACACTCATTAACCTAGACGCCTAAAGGTGCATTATATTCAGTTGACATTTGCCACCTGGTATCCAAATAGCATAGTACCGATAATGACCTGTTACCAATTTAAAGGAGCTTAAAGCCAGACTACCACAGACCGACACAAATATAGTACCAGGGAGGCTGCCAGGTCCCACTGCAGCTCTAATGCCCCAGAATCCAGACCCCATTCAAAGAAACATGTTTTTATTTGGTTTAAGAGGTGGAAAGTCTCCAGCTCATATCGACTTTCCTCATTACCGTGACCCGCCCTGACCTGAAACATTAAGTTCAGCCCACACAGATAATTGAGTTAGACGTAAATAGCTTGCTCGATGGATTAATTTAGGTGCAGGTAGGGCATCTGGTGATTTGCTTTGCTTTGGTTAATCATTCACAAACAAACATTAGCCAGATAAATCTAAAGTGATGCAGCTTTAGGACATCTTAATTAATTTACAGTGAAAATAGATTTTTCATTATTTTGATATAATTGCTCCCTTGTCTGATTTATTAAACCTCTTTTCTTAGCCCAGGGTCACTTTACTTGTTTCGGCAGGTGATATGTTTCGAAATAAGTGTGAAAAAGGAGAGCCATTTTGCTGCTAAACTGTGTACATAGTGTTTGAAATAGCACTGGCAACCTTTCCCAGTCCTTGTCAGCAATTTTAGTGCAAACTAGGTAAATTTACAGCTGTCGGGTCAAAAATAGTTGAAGCTCCAGTGAACAATGCAATGTCAAGTACTATGTTACATCACACAGGACTGGACTGCACTACTGTCTTAATGTGAGGCTATGGGAGGAGTTTATGTTTGAAGTCACGCTTTAAAAATCTGAGGAAATTAGGGGAGAGATAATGTCCTCTGAGATAATTGTTTGAGATGTAAAGGTATAACATGTTTGTGATTGACTGATAGCTGATAGATGGATAACTGGGTGACATTTCTGATAGCATTGTTTGTTTCTTGCATTTTAAAACATGCGGAAAACTGCTCATATTCTAGTGTGCTATTGAATTAGATGTTTCATTTTGGCTATTTTGCTACGCTAAGACCAAATGCAATATGTTGTCTATGTTTTGAATAAGTATAACTTGGATTTGCGTTATTAACTTTTCTTTCCATCCTTCTGGAAAGTTAATTACTGCTTCAAGCCACTTTTGAATCTCAGTAGCAGAGGGGGAGGTAGATTTAATTAGACACAGCTTGCTTTAAATTGTACACTGCTGGAAAATCAATTTATGGCCAGGTTCTATAGTCTGTTACAAACAATGCATCGGATTAGCATAATGTTTGTCGAATAGTGCTTAAAGTTGGTGGTCTTTGGCCTCACCTCCTGAATCACTGGGCGCTGTATCTAAATCGGTCGTATTAATGCTGCTGTGAAGGCGGTGGGAACCATAGCAACCATCAACACAGCCTGGAGTGGGATATGAGCTGGCGCACACACACACAGCACACACACACACACACAAAAGGGAAATCAATATCTGTGTGTGCAGTACAGAGTGCAGTCCCCACAACACCAGACTCAGAAATGTTCCTTTGTGGGTGCGCCCGAATAGATCTCTACTCTTTGGTGCAAACATCCGATTGTTTTTTACTTTTTTTTTTTTTAAATACTATGAAAGGGGCAATAAGCAACTCTATGAACCACGATATTAGCTTTCTAAACTTTCTAAACATATTAAAAGTGGGACTAAACGCCTAAACTCCTCCTGTAACCACATTTCAAATAGAAGTACTAAACAGACTCTGTTCACGCTAAACCAGAAAGTCATTTGGAAACATGCAAAACAACTTCCAGTGTAGTTACCGACACTAGGCTCACCTACAAATAAATAAATAATAAACTCATTGAAGTAAACATCATCAGCAGTAAAATGGAGATTACATACGTGTGTGCCCTTTGGAATAATCATGAATTTGGTGCCCTGATCTCTTCTTCGCATAAACCCAGTGCGTTCAGAGTTGTGTATCAATTATGAAAACCGATGTATGGTTGTAATTGTTGATTAGCTGAACATAACAGAATGCTACAGTGACATGTAGATGCAGAAACCTGGGCCATTTAGATTCACCACTGCAAACAGAGCCCACCGGAAGCTGTCACCACGTGTTTCCAAACGTCTTCCTGGTTTGTGGCGTAAGCGTACGTGGAAGACTAAAGAAAAGAGTGAAAGAGAAGGAGGGACGGGCTCTTGTATAAGGAACAGTGTGATCAATCTCCTTAGTCAAGTATCCAAACTTCAAACTCTACAGCCAGGTGTTTGTAATCAGAAACACTTGGCTATAATGAGGGCAGTCCTGTGGCAGAGGCAGCACATACTGAACACTGGATTATTTTGACCAGAAAGCTACAAATTCTCCTAGTTTGCATTAAAATGACCAAAAAAAGGCCAGATAGACTGATAATGCCATTAAAACAAAACAGTTTAGCCGCAAAAATAGGCTGATTTGCTGTTTAGTTTCACCTTAAGTCTTTTTAAACTGCTCTATCATTATTGGTGAATATTTCTACCAATTATCGCTTTAGTTTGACTGTTTTCTTACTAGCTACCTATCCCAGAATGCTTTGTGGTGGCACAGAATCGTGATCAGATCAAAATATATTCTATGTATTGTTGCAAAAATAAGATATTTAGTTTAAAAATGTAAACTGCTGTGATAACTGTACGCATTTCCCATTACTGTGAAACTCATGGATTACTGCTGTGTGTGTGCAGGACGATGAGGTGGTGCTCCAGAGTGTGGCCGTCATCGAGAAGGAGCACCGCAAGTTCTGCCTGGCCGCGGAGGGCCTGGGCAACCGGCTCTGCTACCTCGAGCCCACCTCTGAGGCCAAGGTAAGAGCTCCACCCAACTGCGTGCAAATGTTAGCCAACTCTCCAAGGATTTGTGTTAGCATCAGAGGAAACTTGAACTGAGAATATTCCAAATGGAAATATTGATGCTTTGCAGTGACTTCATGCTGGGGGTGTTCTTCATTTATCTGTATTGGCAGAATGTTTCTACTGTTACCATGGAGACACAATGCATACATTAGCAAACACAGACAAAATAGTTTTAAGATAGTCTGTGATTAACAGAAGCTTTCATGACCCTGTTTAGGTGTTTGATTTTCATCGAAAGAAAGTAAATGAAAAACTATTGGATAATTCAAGTTTGTGACTGTAATTGTATGAATATAGACTTGTTTAAGAGCACAAATAGCTCACCTGTTTTACTTCAAACTGTTCTTGCAGAATGCGTTAAAATAAAACTCGGATTATGTCTAACGGAGCTTCACACAGAGCAGTGCTTTCAGTTAGCTTCACATGGTGATGACATCAGCTGTAACAGTATTAAAGTTGGCTTTGTACAGTTTCTAACAGTGGTTCTCAGATTCTAAACTGTGATAGTGTCACAAATGTTGAGCCTGATCATTTCTGTTTTGGCTGGACCCTGTAATAGTTGTTCTACTGCAACTAAAATCAAAATTTGAATAATATTAATTTAAGCTGCCCCCTCCCATCTGTATTAAATATTAAACACTTGTAGAATGTAGTGATGCTTTCTGAAAGCCAGCAATTTTACTAATGCTACTTAACTTTTTTATTAATGTAAATCTGAGCTGTGAAACCTTTTTTAATTACAAAGTTTGGAAATGTGCAAAAATGTTTTAAAAGTGAGCTGACAGAGTCATTTAGTTGTCCTGCTGATGGAGAGTCTTTTAAAGTTATACACAATATCAAAGTTGTGAGAAGTAATCTAGGAAGTGCAGTTCACTTAAGTTTATGAAACTGTTCCAGCTATAAATGCTCAGCTTGTTTTTTATTTTGGATTGGCAAAAACTTGTGTTCTGTTGAGTGATTTTAGGGTAATTAATAATATGTTATTTTAGTAAGAATCTGAGTGTGTAAATGTGAAATATATGTTAATTAAAATAATGTGTACTTAATAGCTTGTGCCAGCAGTGCAGCAGGTCTGAATGAGTTCTTGGCATTCCTTCTTCTTGATGCAGTAAATCAAAGAGACACTAAAACCAGTAGCCTCAGTCTGTGGTCTCCATCTGCTTTGGTAAAGTGCAGACATTTTGCATTGAGTTAATTAGATAAAGAGCATCTCCAAAGGAAAGTTCAGTAGACAGCTGACGCACTCCAACTTTAGTGTTCTCTATGACCAGACAACCCAAGACCTAAAGCACCCACAGTGGACGTGTGACACAGCTCTAGCTGATGTTTCTGTTTGAATTCTGTTTCCTGATCAGACAGTGATGTCCTAGCTTTTTAGAAATGAAGTTAGAATGATCACCTCTGGTCCAGAGGGGCATCTGAGTAATGCTGTTGTCCATGCTGAAGGATAATGTACTTTGAGGACGTGTATAGTACACAATGTGATTTATGCTGTTGTCAATAATAGCATAATGGCATATTTGCTGCTGGTTTGGCCTGGCTTTACACGCTGTAATGTGGCAGGGTGATAAGCAGACGATCGCAGCCTCCACACCAGCACGCTTTGCTTCACAAGCTGTGTATTTCTAGCTCAGGCCCAATGAAGGAAGTTATTATGAAGTGATAAGACCTGACAGCCATGTTCCAGCTTATCCTTTACTGACGGTTATGTTGGCGTTATGAAGGTAGACTCTGTCAGTCATATGTCGGCCTTCTGATCTGGGCTCTGGATAAGGAGTAAAAAACCGTAGGACCCCCGCCCTGCAGTGGTCTTGTCTCAGTCGTGTAGTGACATCTGTGGTGATGGTCTGTTTCATATGCGAGTTCTCCTGATGGACCTTGTTCTGTCCTGTCCTGCTGTGCCTCCCGGAGCTTCACGTGTTGAGTTTCAGCACAGGCTCTGCTCATTATCACCACAGCCCTTCTCTGCGCTCACATTTCTCACTTCACTACTCGGGTCAGGGGTCAACTGCTTCTATTACCGAGTCCTGCAGACGCCCAATACTTACACCCAATACAACACCTCTGACTATAAGTAATGATGAATAAAAGATACAAGCTACTTACAGCTTACTGTATGGGCCGTATTGTGCAATATCTAAGATGTCAAATTCCTATTCCAGACTTTTTCAATGTGTTTCATGGGGTAAACCTCTGGACCTGGGGCATTGTTTTGTTGAAAAGTTAAAAGAACATATACTCAAGCCAAAAAAATAAAATAAAAAGTTATACTTCTCTAATGATGTCTTTGATACATGAAAGGTTCCATAGGTACATTTTAAAGAAAAGACACATTCCTACATAATACACTAATTATACTGGATAACCTAGTTCACACACTAGCTCTGAAGTAAAGGCTGATGGAGGTACAACTTATTTATTTATCTATTTATTTGATTGCGACACAGCATGTTAATGGACAAACATAACACAACATAAATGTACACACTGGATTACAGCCTAAGACTAATTTCCGTCTGTTGTATACAGATTGTTGTATACTTATACTTGTTCTGATACAGCTCCAGATCATTCTAAAGCTGTTCAGAAAAGGGTCATTTCCTTCCTGTCAATGTGACTTTATTAGTATTGATATTTATTCAAATGAGTATCTCGTTTTGATACTAGTTTTAGAATCTATTAGTATGTGATTTTCAATACTTTTGACAACCCTAATTTATTCCTGATTTTCTTTTTCTTTTTCCTGGCACAGTATGTTCCTCCAGACTTGTGCATCTGTAACTTCGTGCTGGAGCAGTCTCTGTCGGTGCGAGCTCTGCAGGAGATGCTGGCTAACACCGGGCAGAGCAGCGAAGGGGTGAGTGCTCCACTGTCTATTCCCTTATGTTATTTTATATTTCTCTAGTACCATATTAAACAGAATGTGATTTGAATTAACCCTGAACCAAAAGAGATATAACCAAGGGTGGATTCCCATTTCAAGATACAGATTAAAGATTCTATTCAATCATAGAAAACGTATTAAATTATGGTTACAGCATTAAACTCTGCACAGTTCTGACGTGCGAACCAATGGGGCATGACCCAAAGCTCCCACTTATACAACACAAAGGTGTCTGAACTGGGACTTAACCTGAAAATAAACCTGTACTAGACCAGGTTTGGACCAGGACTAATGACAAGTGAATCCTTGTTTAGATGAAGTACACCAAACAATATACAAATAAATACATGGAATCACAACTTCAGCACTACAGAAGAAAGACACATGAAAACAAGATGTTCACAAGAAGATGTTCTTAAAATATGGGTTTGGTGTGAATATATTATTATTAATGATATTTTTCATTTGAAGTGATGAGTAAGAACATCTGAACTCAGTTGTTCAAACTGGAGGTGTCTGTTTCATTTTGGACCTGTACTGTGTAGTGAAAGAGGCGAGACGGTGTGATATTGAAAGTGCGTGTGGGGACAGGACCAGAGCAGACTGATCTGTGAGTGCGCTCTTTCTGCACTCTGCTCTTTCTTAATCAGTGCCTCTGGGAGCTCCACATTCTTTTGCCTGATGGCATCATCATGGTCATACACATTTAAGTGCACCATTTTACCTTTGCCAAAATGGGGCCTTTTTGGGACCAAATTCTTCTGTATTTTCAAAACAACCAGAAACAAAGAGAAAACATTGCTTACTTTTTAAAACATTTGATATAGAGAAATAAGATATTACTGTCCAGAAGCAGTGACATTCTATCTCTATTCCTCGAGGAACTTGAGCTCTGTGCTTATATTTTACACAGACCAATGATGTCCAAAAGGAGCAAGAGATGAGAATATGTGTATAGCATGAATGGCTGCAGTGCTTTTACAGCCTCATTGTCTACCACAGCCCAGACTACATCAGTACACAGAGAGTACACAAAGTACACAGAGTACACACATACTACAGAGTGGGGCTTGCTGGGTGGCTGTGGCTCCTAATGCAGCACAGAGTGGTCGGCAGCTCTCAGGGTTGGTCTGCTGACAGTCAGCTCTGCATTGTGATTAGGCAGTGAGCAGATTTGTATTGTAGTCAACAAAGCCACATGGGTGGCTAGCCTTGTTTGGCAGCACTACACTGCTGGCTAGAATGCAATTCTGAAAAAGAGGCTAATAAATCATCACTACCTGAGAGAGAGCCCATTTCTCTCCTTGTTATTCTCACATAGTGTAACACATAGTGTAATTGCTGCCACACTTTGCAATAACACATTCTATTTGTATTTGTGTCACTAGAGTGCTGACCATGAAAAATGGGTAGGTTCATTTGCTTGTTCATTGCCTCGTCAGCCTGCATGTCCATGTCCCCGAATGATTTAATACCACCTCTCACCCCCTGCTTCTCATGCCTATTACTTGATTGTCACTCATATCGCTGATACTAGTCCACATAGAGAGACCGTGAAAACGTCAGCATAGATCCATCTTAATTGACTAGGTGATAAATGTAACCATGTGAGTGTACAAATGTATTCGTTTTTGTGATAGATAGATAAAGGTCTCAGCACACCATCACTCACCAGACCGGACACAATCAATTTCCCAGTGACAGGGCCCTAAACTTTAACTTATGACAATCCGGAAATAGACATGGCGCTGTCTCCTTGTGCGCATAAGTGGGATGTTTGCAGTTACAGTGTCACACATGTTATGAAGAGATTCCTCTAAATGATACTGCTCGCATTGTGTGAGCAGCTCTGTTTTCTCTGGGTTTGGTTTAACATTTCATTTGATGACCTGACTCACTTGAGGAAATGTCCTGAAATCCATTTAGATTTCAGTGAATTCTTTTTCACTTTTCTGATTTTGTGCCAGCTCATTAACTTTTTTTTAATGATGTTTGTGTTTTAAAATTGAAGGTCATTCTTCAATTTATGTTTATATTATAAACTCTTTTTTTTTTTTTTTTTTTAATAAAAGCTACTTTACGTAAACTTGACTGTATGCTGATAACAAGCATGAGATAGAAGATAGAATGAAACTTGTAAATCTTGCCTGTCAAATCAACTGCGATAAATACTTGAGGCTAATGTAAGTTCAGCAGCCACTCCTGTTGACCTGTCTGCTCTTGTGTACCTTAATAGATGAGCTTAATATGCTATTTTTATTAGATTTTTATGAGAATGAAACCACAGTCAGCAGTACTGGTAATCTCTGATGACACAAGAGCACAACACTTCCCAGAGCGATGTAGCTGAGTGAGTAGTCTGTGTGCGGAGGAGTAGATCCACAGTTCACCTGTGAATGTAAATGAAATGGAACAAACCATGTAGTGTTGTTGACGGGAGGGGCAGAGGAGCGAGCAAAGGTCACACTTCTCTGCACTGATGTGTCAGCATGAGCACAGGCCTGAAATACCAGGCTGCCCACTTCAGACCAGCTGCTGCACCACTCTTCAGTCCATTTGTCTTTTATCAAACCATTTCAGTCCACCATCAGTGCAAGAGTCACAGCTTTGCAATGTGGCACATGTGGATAAATGTAAAGGGAGTGTGCTGGACGCGGGCTAGGGCTGTCCAAAAGAATTATACCCAGATGCCAATTGACACTTTACTAGCATCCAAGCTAAATACTGACATGAGGAATCTTTGATGTTGTTCTGAACTATGTTTTTTTTCTATTTCCATGAAATCATGCAGGTGACGTGCCACCTCCAAAAGGTTACATACTGTGCCTTTAAGGTTTCCAAAGGGCCTATTTCAGTGTGTCAGTGATGCACTTTATAGATCTGAAAGAAGTATTTGAATAGAAAGTGCTTAATCTTGTCTGTTGACAAGGAAGATGCATCTGTCAAACAGCAGACTTCTTAATTTTTTTACCTGTCCCGTCCTCCACCTTCATTTCAAACATTCTTTAGAATGTTTCTACTTTTAGTAAGGGAAACATATTGCTTTGTATAAAGTGCAATGAGGTCATTGTGCATTGCATGGTATTACCTAAGACAAAAATGTATTCTTTTTTACTGCCACTAGAGGTTGATTAAAAGGGTAAGTGCGAGTTTTGAATTTTTGATTCAAGAAACGCCTAATCCTTATATTCACCTTTCCCTTGTGCGTTTCCTCTTTTTTGAGATGTGTTTCTGTATGATCTGATTGTGAAATGTGTGCCACTATCAGTGTTTTTTTGCTTGCATTCTGACTGAAAACCAAACACAGCATTTTTTTTTTTACTATTCCATATGATAATCGCTCCAGCATGCCCTCCACTTTAAGAAAAGTTAAACTGAAAGGTTATATGTCAGGAGGAGCCTAATGTGCACACATGATGTTCCCCTATATGCTCTTAAATTTGTCTTTTTGTCTGTCCCAGGCGGGACAAGGAGGGGGTCACCGGACCCTCCTTTATGGTCATGCTATCCTCCTACGACACTCCTTTAGTGGAATGGTAAGTACATCACTAGGCACAACTTGGACTTAAAATGTACCACAAATTGGCACTAATCTATTACTTTGTAATCCAGTATCTGACCTGTTTGAAGACATCACGGTCTTTGACAGACAAACTGTCCTTCGATGTGGGACTACAAGAAGACTCAATAGGTACAGGAGACAGTACCAGTACTGGTACTGGTACAGATTTTCTTCATTATTCTCTCTTAGACGGCACAATAAAAAAATGTCAGCTTGCACAATGCATTTTAAGTTTGCATTTTAAGAATCTAAATGTATCTCAAACTACTATATGATTTTGAATAGAAATGTTAACACCAGTGCCATTGTATTATTTACTATTAGATGCTTAAAAGAATTATTTAATTAATGTAGTTTTGGTGATTCTTACTCAAACAATACTTACTTCAGTAAGTTCAGGGATAATATTCAGAAAATGCCAAGTCTCCATCTCACACTTCATCATTATTATCAAATACCACGTTACTCATTTCAAACCACCAAACAGTCCTACTTCATCACTGCAATGTCCTGTACTGTACTTGACACTTCAGCAGTTGTGAGATGTCAAGTGTGGTCCATCGTGTGTTTAAGAGTCTTTTGAATGATTGTGTGCAGGTGAGGCCTGTTGGTGGACCATTCACCCTGCCTCCAAGCAAAGGTCAGAGGGAGAGAAGGTCCGGATTGGAGACGACCTGATCCTTGTGAGCGTTTCCACAGAGAGATATCTGGTAGGTGTCTAACTGCACCATACAGCAGCAGTGCAAGTACAAGTTCAGTTGACGTAAGAATGACAAGATGAAATTACCTAGTCGCATTTTCAGAACAAATAAAAACTGCCATTCAATATGCACCATAGACTGTATACGTGAATTATATAACTAACCCAGTAGCTGCTGCTTTCCATATAGGAAGTGTTAATCCATCTGTTCCAATTGACTTTACATTGAAAAATTGTCACCGCCTCTCTAACTGCTGCAGTGAGCCTCGTCATTTTGGTCTTAAAATATGATGTATGAGTAATAAACTGCTCCACATGATCCTAGTGTTTTTATTTCACTATTTTGTACGTAAATAAATGTGTTTACCTAAAATTGAGCTGGGCTTCAAATTCACTCCTTTAAGTACTAGTCTTATGAGCTTTATTTGACTGGAACCGAGCATTATGGGGGTCATACTCCATTAGTCCACTCTTTATACATTCTTTATACAGTCTATGATAAGCACATGTCATAGTTTTGCCATAGTTTAATAGGCTTTGGAAAACTTGGCTCCTCATCTCAGTTCACCAAACACAGTACAAGTGACAAGGCAATCGAGGAGGAGACTTTTGAGCCCATATCGGTAATGGAAATCTGATTACCTGTGAAGCCGTCTCTCCTCCTCCACTCCCCCCTGAGAAAGTGCCATTCTGTCTGATGAGCCTGTAGTTATAATGCTCTGTATCCCATATGCACGGCTCTACCTGACCTCAATTAACTTGCTCAGTAAAGAAACAGATGAGTGAGGTGAATTTAAAGAGGGACTACAGATAAAAAACTATTGGGGCAAACACAGGCACATTAGATACTTGTTCCTGGCTTGAGTGGGTGTTTAGATAAGATACTAGATACTAAATGCTAGTTATTTCTTAAATATTACACTGTTTTCTGATCTATGTTCTGATCTATATAATGTTTCCTCATCGCAAACATACCAGAAGTTGTGTTTTGTTTCATTCACACACGTTTATCACTCAAACCCTGCATGTTTAGGGTCTTCCCTCAAACAAAAAAAACACCTTGTGAGGTCATGCGGCAATATAGGAAGTACTCCACTGTGTTTTTAAACTCTGTACATCTTTACTAGAATCTTTTGGACTATTTCAATGCCCTGGAATTCTCAATCTTTACAGAACAAAAGGTAAAAAGTAGCCATTAACTTGAAAACTACAGATATAAGGTGGAACAGAGCATTATGAATGAAACAAAACACAACTCCGGGTATGTTTTTAATGAGGTAACAGCATTATAACATGGCTTAAAGCTCACAAGAATCAATTTGCCTAATACAGGACATCTAATCTACTTTATCCCCTGAATTACACGACTTAATGCGTATTCCTCATCTCACTCCGCTAAATCAAATCCATTGATCTCGTATGTTCTGTAACTTTATTAGTGGTAATTGACTCAATGTTCAGTATTGACTTGCCGTTTGCAGCACCTCTCTGCCTCCAACGGGAACTTCCAGGTGGACGCTTCTTTTATGCAGACTCTGTGGAACGTCCAGCCCACCTGCTCCTCGGCCAACATGGCTGTAGGTACGTTTCACTTCAAACTACTGACAAAATATGGCTCCATTTCTCCTTGATGCTACTTTACATACTCCTGGCTTGTAACATAACTGCTTATTTTTTTCATCATTAGGTGTCATTGCCTCAGCATATCAAAAAAAACCAAAAAAAACAAAAAAACTGCCCAGTCAGCCCTGTGCATTATTTTGAATGTTGTTGGGCAATTCTGTTAAGAGGCTAAAGATATGCCAACTGTTTGGACCAATACCACTTTAGTATCATTTTTCATTGTTTTTTTAGGATATTTGATTGGTGGCCATGTTTTGCGACTTTGTCATGGACACGATGAGAGTTTAACCATCCCAGGAGCAGACAAGAGTGAAGAGGAGCAGAGGTCAGCTATGCTTTTATTTAACAGCCAAGTTTTATTCATTTGGAGCTATACGTTATAATGAATTCAAACCCCATTTCTTAAAAGTTATATGACTGCTTACTTTTTATGGTCTTTATGTGTTATGGTAAAGCTTTGGAACTTCAGTTATAACTTTTTATTATTATAACTACTATGTATTTCCCATAACGTATATTGTATTTAAGGCATTGTGGTTCTGTACTTTGTCCTCAGGATAGTGAACTATGAGGCAGGGAAAGGAGCATCCAGGGCCCGTTCGCTATGGAGGCTGGAGCCGTTGAGGATCAGGTGGGAACACTATTAAACCCATAGTAGTTTTATGACAGCTGCATTTTGGGTCCTTGTACAGCACACGGCAGAACTACCGGTATGTTGCACAGTCGCCCTATATGTGGCCAACATATTACTCCTCCTGACTCGCCCACTAATACGTTATTAGACTAATGTGGACAACATCAAATCGGTTGGAGGTTAAACACAACCAAAGGTCACACATAAGGCCACTGTTGATTTTTGAGAAAATGTAATGATTTTAGATGCACCGAAAAATACGGTACATTATAATTAATTCAACGCCATTTCTTTAAAAATATATGACTGCTTACTTTTTATGATCTTTATGTGTATGGTAAAGCTTTGGAACTTCAGTTATAACTTTTTATTATTATAACTACTATGTATTTCCCATAACGTATATTGTATTTAAGGCATTGTGGTTCTGTACTTTGTCCTCAGGATAGTGAACTATGAGGCAGGGAAAGGAGCATCCAGGGCCCGTTCGCTATGGAGGCTGGAGCCGTTGAGGATCAGGTGGGAACACTATTAAACCCATAGTAGTTTTATGACAGCTGGTTCAGAAGTAATGTTTTACACTGCCTGCAGCACCTCTGTAATATGAGGTGTGTATAAAAGCCCTCTGGAGTTCAGGGCCGGTTGTCACTTTAGATTGGAAGCTATGTTGTGCCTCCTTTAACTGGCCATCTACACCATCCACCCATCTTGTCATCTGCTTTTGTACTTTGTAGCAGATGGATGTGTCAGCGTTCACTTTTAAAGTTCTGAACTGAACTCTGAACTCACCATTTTTGCTATTTAAAGGATCAGGACAAAAGACCATAGATGACACAGGTAGAGTTGCCAAAAAATAAAAAGAGTAACATTACTTCAACATAATGTAGCAGAAATAAAAAGTAAGAAGTAATAACTCACGAGTATCTTAAAGAGTAACTGTTTGAAGTTAATGTCATGGGAGAGACAAAATATAATGTAATGTAGAAAAATGGCATGTTCTTAGACTAGGAAGAGTAAACAACACTACTCAAGTAAGACTTCAATAAAAATAATACTCAAATAAGTAAAAGTAAAAGTATGCCGCTAGAAAAGTACTACTCTGAAAGTTACTGAGTACTACCCACCTACTATAACTGATGCTTTTTCATACTAATGTGTAATTGTGTGTTTTAACGGTTCAGCTGGTGCGGCAGTCACCTCCGATGGGGACAGCCTTTCCGACTACGCCACCTCTCCACGGGTTATTACCTGGGCCTGACTGAAGACAAAGGCCTGGTTCTTCAGGACAGGGAGAAGTCGGATACCACTGCCACCGCTTTCTGTTTCAGGCCCTCCAAAGTAAAGTAAAATCTGTACCAGACTTTCTCATTAGTGGTTTCTAAACAAGTCTCCAATGAGGTTAGAACTCCCTAAATGACCTTTTCAGAATTATTGAGCAGACAAAGCAGTAAATGTTAAAGCCTTCAATTTATTGCATTTCTCATTTCTGGCACATAAAAATAAACCCTAAAATGCACTTTCTTTTTACCCTTTTAAAACTTTCCTTGGAGTTTTTTTCATAGTTGCAACTTTTTGCTGTGTTCTGTAAATGTAATACCGTTCATAAAATGGTCTCTTCTGGCATGTGTGTCATCCTACAGGAAAAGGGAGACATGGGCCCAAAGCGAGACATCGACGGTATGGGCGTCCCTGAGATTAAGTACGGAGACACCATGTGCTTTGTCATGCACGTGGCCACAGGGCTGTGGCTGTCCTACCAGGCTCCTGATGCCAAAGCCTCCCGCCTCGGCCCGCCCAAAAGAAGGGTAATTGTAATCCTACTGGTTTTGTTGATACCACATTGCAGCAATACTGTGAATTAGAATAACCACATTTAAGTGTCATATGTACTATGAAAATGTCATAACATCATAAGCCATAACAGAGAGGGTTTGCAGTTTCCTTTATGTGGCACACAGGGTTTAGGGAGGGTTGCGGTACCTCCAGTTAGCTGAGAGTCGCCTCTCTCTGGTGCCTGGGTGTCCATGCAGATTTGGCTGCAGGCCAGTGCACCTGACACCTTCCAAGTGCTTAATCATCTTTATAATTATCTTTTTATAGAGGATATTACAAACATTTGTTTAAGCTTATTGAAATGTTTGGATTTAGTACATGATAAGTATCATCATGTACTTGACTGTGTTTCTAAAGAAAAGCCACGCTCTGTGCGTTTGCATGGCTCTTCACAGGCCTGCTTACACTCTGAGGGTCACATGGACGATGGGCTGATCCTGCAGCGCTGTCAGCACGAGGAGTCTCGAGCTGCACGAATCATTCGTAACACCACCTTCCTCTTCAGCAACTTCATCAAGTACAGCATTAAAACACAATATGCTTCTTGAATACTCTGTTAATACCATCTGACAGCATAATTTTCCCTTCCCTCTAGAGCCTTAGACAGCACAACGGAGGGTGACTCCCAGGTGGCAGGCTACATAGAAGAGGTGCTTCAGACACTCAATGACCTGATTGAGTATTTCAAGCAGCCAGACTCTGAGCTGGAGCACGAAGAGAAACAAACCCTCCTACGGTCACTCATTAAACGCCAAGACCTCTTCAAAGAGGAGGTAAGTAATGCCATCAAACCAGGTTCCAACGTGGCCTTCTCTTGTTCAAAGATGGACATATAATTTCACTTTAAAGCTGAGTAAAAGTAACAGTTTTCTCTCTTTACCTAGGGTATGCTTGCTCTCTTGGTCAAATGCATTGACCGAATGAATGTGTACAACAATGCTGCACATTTTGGAGAAGTAGCTGGAGAAGAGGCTGGTGCAGCATGGAAGGAGATTTGCAACCTTCTTTATGAACTTTTGGGTGAGCACACTGTATTCACACTAATTCACCAGGCCACATCCTGTCATCCTTTCCTACAGGTTTCAGCAGTTAATCTAGAGCTGTTTTGTTTTGTGGGGACCATATAAGATGCTACTGAACTTGTGGGTGTAACAAACTCCCTGTAATTATCCCAGGCAAGTTGAACACAGAAAGGATCAGATGAGCTGTCAGCGTACTTGAGTTTCAAACTATGAAAAGCAGGTAGTTTAAACTGTTTGCTGCAGCTCTTACAAACTAATTTGCTTGTATTTGTAACAAGCCAAAGTATGTTCCCCGTCTGGACTGTTTCCTAGACCCACATGCACAGTCAACATGTTGTCAGACCAAAACGCAACATCGTTGTATAACAATTCTTCTATGTTTGCAATCATTGATTTTTTCATTTTTTATTTTTTTTTTCATAATTAGATGCAAACAACATGTAAAGGTCTTAATTTGCTGGGTTTATGTATCTTAAGAGTTTGAATAATTACATTTTTATTTTTTGTTAAAAACTCAACTCACAATACAGTTTTTTGATGAATTAAGAGGCATTCCAGTACAACAAACTGGGTCAGTAAAAGACATGGCAGCTGCTTACACCCTTTCACACATTTTAAGAGTGTAACCTTGAAAGGTTTTATTTTTGAAATAGCTTCTTGCTTTACCATCATTAATCAGCTTTGCCCTCTGAAAGATGTCCTAGCTGAAGGTAATTATCACTTTTCCAGCACAGGTGACTTCCCATGACATGTTAGAGTGAGTGACCCTTGGTGGCCCCCCCTGCTGTGAGGTCATCTCCAAGAATGCTGAGCCTGGATGTTTAAAGAGAGTGTTATATGATGAATTGTACAGGGGACCACTTCAAACACTTTGTGAAAATCATTACAAACAATATTGAATGGTCCCCCCTTGAGGCTGCCTGAACATGTCGTTATAGAATTTTCTTAATGAACGCTCAGGGAACAGCAGAATTAGAGGATATTAGTCCGTCATCAGCTTTCCTTTAGCACAAAGTGTTGCTAATGAGCACTATCAGTCTGCTGCCCTCGAATCCTAATAGAAAGAAATTAGACTTAAGGTAGAACAAAGCTCTAGCAAACTATTGTAAGTCAAGTCTTATAATCTGACCTTATAAGTTTTGTGTAAAGTGGCTTCTCCCTTTGTTTCTAGTTAAGCTCACTTTATATTATGCATTTATTTGATTGCTCAGCTGCCTTGATCCGAGGCAACAGGACCAATTGCGCCCAGTTTTCCAAAAACCTGGACTGGTTAATCAGTAAACTGGAGAGACTGGAGTCTTCATCAGGTATTTAATAAGAGATCTGTATTATATTTAAAGTGGACATGATTCACTCACAAAATATTGCTTTTTAGGAATCCTTGAAGTCCTCCACTGTATCTTGGTGTTAAGTCCTGAGGCCCTGAACATCATTCAAAAAAGTCACATCAAGTCTATTATTTCTCTGCTCTACAAAAACGGACGGAACCATAAGGTGGACATCACATATTTAAATTTGTTTATCAGTTTACAGCAGCATTTACTCATAAAGCTCAACACATAAAGAGTGGAGGGATACTATTTACAACTGGCTTCAGTAAAACCTAAATTAGGCTTAGAGACACCCTCGGACTTGATGCTTGTTAGATAAATCTTTGCCATAGCTTTATCCTAAGCCTCCTATCATATTACTATATTGTTTACCTTCTCACTATGTGTTTTACGTGTTGTGTTAAACTGGGGTTCCAATATTTACTCTGTCAATTCACAGGGCATGAAAGGGCACTCTTGTAAACAACAGCTGCTAATCACATGAGTCTGTTCCAATAGCTCATAGGCTTTTTGGAGGTTGCGTGAAACAAAGCACTGACACGCGTAGAATTTTCACAATGTAATATTAGGATAAGGATTACATACTGTATACTGTGAGAAGAAACACTGGGATTTTGAGATTTTCACACCTTTTTTCAGAGCATGTGACAAAATATGATATATTATAATGTAATCTTGTGTGCTAGATTTTGGACGTCCTGTGCTCTCTGTGTGTCTGTAATGGAGTGGCAGTTAGAGCCAATCAGAACTTGATCTCTGACCACCTGCTTCCTAAGAGGGACCTGCTGCTTCAGACCAAACTTGTCAATGATGTTCAGAGGTAAATAAAATTATCTACCTAATTGATACTTTGCAGTGACATCACGCTGGGGGTGTACCTACTGAATGTCTATGGTGGAATATTCAGCAGTTACTATGGCGACCCAATGCCCACATTATGATAGCCATCTTGTGACTGTAATGTTATTTGAGAGGGACTTGTTTAACTGCAAAAATCAGCTCATCTTTTATAGTTCTAACTAAACCAGTTATTTATGGTCAGATCGGGTTCAAAACAAACCTCAGATTAAAATCTAATTTGAGTAACAGAGCCTCAGACAGAACAGTGCCTACAGTTAGCTAGCATCACACTCCCAGGGAATGTTGATGACATCAGCTGGAAAGTGTGTGTCTGTGAGCTGTACTTGTGTGTGTTCTGTCCCCAGCATGAGGCCAAATGTTTTCCTTGGCGTGGCTGAGGGTTCGGCGCAGTACAAAAAGTGGTATTTTGAGCTGGTGATCGACCAGGTGGACCACTTTGTTACTGGAGAGCCCACTCACCTGAGGGTGGGCTGGGCCAACACTAAAGGCTATGCCCCGTACCCTGGTGGAGGAGAGGGATGGGGAGGCAACGGTGTTGGGGATGACTTGTACTCCTACAGCTTTGATGGGCTTCATCTGTGGTCAGGTATGATTACTTCCTTTATTAGTAACCATTATCAATACTCTCTTTAATGTAATTAAGTAGATTTTTGTGGACATTGTACTTTGATGAGTAGACTTTTAATTGTAATTGATAATAATTCTAGACATGTAATTGTAATTAGTTACATTTTAAATCATAGAAGTTAGTGAGTCCTGTACAAGTCCTAATTGTCCCAGTCTACAAATGTGTCTGCTCCTTTAGACTAATAATACTTCACCGACTGGAGCTCAGAGAATATGTAGACTGCAATTTAAAACCACTAAATTCAGAATTACACTTTTCTGTTTGATGAACTGCTTTTACTTGAGTTCAAAATTTCCCTACTTTTTCCACCACATTTGTTATTTTATTAAATATTTGTTATGAGTGCCCAAGAAACAAAAAGTTGATTTATTTGGATGAGTCACTATAGGTCTAAATACGTATGTTTTTATGGTGCAGCACTACTCCTTTGTTTTACTCAGACGTAGAGAAAGTAATTGCAATGATTCATCGAACCTTAAAAACCCATTGAAAAGTAAAGGTCAGTAATCCATCTCTGTACTATAAAAAGCACATGTGATACATTAGGTCTTAAGTGCAGTAATTGCACCCTTATCTTTTGACTAAAAACACACTGCTCCTTGAAAGTTCTCCTGAACCGTTTTCATGTTAGAGAGCGAGCACCTCTCCTCTGCTTCTGCCTTATCTCTTCTCATCACTATCCCTGTGCCCTACATTTGCAGTGACTTTGTACCAATAACATCTATCCGTGGTGCTTTTGTCTAGGCCGAATCCCCCGGGCTGTGGCCT